>CAKNYM010046881.1:17737-50438 GCA_932195095.1 Andricus curvator | reverse complement strand
AAATTTGAGCTCATTGATTAATAAATTATTTATAATAATATAGATAAATTACATTAATGTAACTTTTAGCAATAAAATTAATTTTTTTTGTGTTTTTAAATTTTTAAAAAATGACGAAAATTTGGTCCTAAAGCCAAAATTTTTTAAGGAAAATGACCTTTTTTTAGGTCAACAACTAAGGTCGAGTTGAACGTTGATTTAAATTTAAATTAATTAATAATTAATAATTAATAATTAATTAATAATTAATTTAATAATTAAATTAATTAATTTAAATTCATGGAATATAGGGTATTCATGGAATTCACAGAATACATGAAATTCACGGAGTTCACAAAATTCATGGAATTGACGGAATTCATAGAATTTACGGAATTCATGAAATTCACAGAATTCATGGAATTCACGGAATTAATGAAATTCACTAAATTCATGGAATTCGTGGAATTCAGAGAATTCATTAAATTCGCAGAATTCATGAAATTCACAGAATTCAAGGAATTCACAGAATTCAAGGATTTCACAGAATTCATTGAATTCGCAGAATTCACAGAATTAATTGAATTAGCAGAATTCATGGAATTCGCAGAATTAATTGAATCAGCAGAATTCATGGAATTCACAGAATTCGTTGAATTCGCAGAATTCGTGGAATTCACAGAATTCATTGAATTCACAGATTTCATGGAATTCACAGAATTCACAGAATTTACAGAATTCATGAAATTCGCGAAATTCATGGAATTGACAGAATTCGTGGATATCGCGGAATTCACGAAATTCATGGAATTCACAGAATTCATGGGATGCACTAACTTCATGGAATTCGCGGAATTCACCGAATTTACGGAATTCATGAAATTCATTAAATCCATTAAATCCATGGAATTCACGGAATTCACAGAAGTCATGGAATTGACGGAATTCATAAAATTTACGGAATTCATAGAATTCACGGAATTCATGGAAGTCACGGCATTCACGGAATTCACGAAATTGACAGAATTCATGGAATTAATGGAATTCACGGAATTAATGGAATTTATATACTTCATGGAGTTCATGGAATTTATGGAAATCACGAAATTCACGGAATTAATGGAATTTATGTACTTCACGGAGTTCATGGAGTTCATGGACTTCACGAAAGTAGTACAGCTATGACAGTTCGGTGACACTTTGGTCGGTAAAACAGTGACCGGTAATTTACCGACAGGCGCTAATGGTTAGCTTCCGTGCTAAATAACCGACAGTCGTTTCCATATCCAAAATCGATAGTGGTGTTCTCTACCATACCGGCAGAGTGAGACACAGGCAATGGAGTCACAGCAGTCGGTAAAACCAGGGACTGAGAGTAAAACGTTTTCATCACTTTGGGTTCTAAACACTGAGCCGACGAAAAAGGAATCGTTAGGTTTAACTCTCCTCAAGATCGGAAAATATGTACTGCAGGGAGAAAGTGATCCCATCCCGAGTGGACGGTGCCTGCTTCTCAAGCACTCAGGAACGGATGGGTTGTGGCAGCAGCCGGTCAGCGTTTCAGTCCCGAAGAGAGCAGGTACATAGGATCGATCCTTTAGTTTGTGTATTGATAAAAAAAAGTACCCGGGATTGGATCTTTGAATGATCTAAACCTACAGTCTGCCGGAAGGTTTTACTCCCGATGAGAACTCAACCGAAGATATTTTCAAACGATCCCGAAGGGAGTGGACTGCAATCCGAACGAGTTAGGTTTAGAACCTACTTTCAGCTCTCTGGACTTTTACTCTCAGTCCATACAATATAATGTTCTCAAGTCTGAGTTTCTGATTTTAAAATCTGAATAAAAGCTACTTTATAGTAATTTAGCAATTTCCGAATAATGCAAAATTATATTGTACGCATGTTCAAAACATAAGTATATATCACTATTTATTAATGAGACAATAATGCAGCAATTTATTAATTAATATAGAATATATTAATAAATTGGTAAATTCGTGAATAATTAATATTTAACTAAAATTGCAATTGAATATAAATTTCTTCATATTGATCTAAATATTGAACAATGTAAAATGATTAACATGCAGAAATGGCAATAAAATTAAGTGAATCTTAAATATTGACCCATACTGATGGGTGCCAATCATAAGCGTCAATTATTAAGGCATATAATTCTACAAATAAATAAATTAGAGGAATTAACTTCATCAAATCTTGTTCTATTATTTCTGGAAAAAATTGTGCAGTTTTATTAAAGATCACGAGTTACAATTTTGAAGGTGAATCATTATTCAGTTCCAAGTAATGTCAGGAACGAAAAATCGAATACATGTGAAGTAAGAAGTACTTAAATTACGTAACAGATTATAGGCCCGTTCTGAGACCCCCCCCCCCTCCCTCCTGTAACAAACTGTAACAAAAGATTTCTACCTCCCCCCCTCCACTTTTTCTATTCGTAATTATTTGTTTCCAAAAATATTTCAATTGTTACGGCTAGTACAATTAGGCAGGGTGTCAGAGAACTTCCTTTTCAAAGTTCCCTTATTTTTCCTTGCCTAATTTTTAATTTTCCTTCGTCACAAATATTAAAATAACAGCATTTTAATCTTGAAATACTTTTTTTTAAACCAAAAAGACGAGTTTCCAACAAATACAGATTTTTCACTAAAGAAAGAAAATGTTACCTACATTGTTGAACCTTCAAGACAAATAATATAATATAATAACAATATAAAAACAAATAATATAATAAATACGAATTTTCTCTACAAAAATTGTATTTGCAAACCAAAAATACGACTTCAGCAAGACATTATTTTTCCACGAAACTGATGCAGTTTTACTCGACAAAAATGAAATTTTAAACCAAGAAAATTATTTTTTTTTTTACCAAAAAAGTAGAATTTTCAAATAAAAAAGATGAATCTTACAAAAATGTAAAAATTACATTTTCAGGTGAAAAATTAATTTAAAACCAAAAAAAAATACTTTTCCACTAAACAGTTACATTTTTGACCAAAGACATAAGCCTTCAATAAAAAAAAAAATTTTAACAATGTAGTTTAACTTTTACCGACGTAAATGAATGTTCAATTTAAAAAGATTAATTTCCAACAAAATAGTTAAACTTTCAACCAAAGAGATGAATTTTCAACTAAAAATACATCACAAAGTGATTCAATCAAATCTTTCAAATAGAATAGTTGAATACCCAAGCAAAGGACAATCATTTTTAACCGAACAGTTGCATTTTCATTAAAAAAAAAAATTTTACCAGAGCAGATGAATTGATAAATCACAAAGACAAATTTGAAAAAATAGTTCCATTTTATGTTAAAAAAGATTTTAGTTGACTTTTCACGATCAAAATATGAATTTTTAACCAAGAAATAACTTTCCAGGGAAAAAATTGAATTTTCAATCCAAAAAGGGCAATTCTTACCCAAAAAGGATGAATTTTTAACAAAATTGTTCAATTCTCTACCCAATAGTTGCATTGTTATCCAAAAAAGATGAAATACCTCTTAAAACAGATGAACTTTTATTTAGAAAGAAAACAAATTTTAAAAGAATAGTTGAATTTTCATCCACAAAAGATTCCACTTGATTTTTAAAATAAAAATATTAATTTTTTAACAAAAAATAAGTTTTTATGAAAAAAATTGTATTTTTCCTTTAAAAAGACCAATTTTCTCAACCAAAAGGGATGAATTTTTAACGAAATAGTTGAATTCTCTACCTATTAGTTCAATTTTTATCCAAGAAAGATGAAATTTTGACTAAAGCAGGTGAATTTTTAATAAAAAAGGACACATTTTTTAAAAGGTTGAACTTTCATCTACAAAAACTTTCACTTCTTTTTTTAACACCAGAAAACACCAGAACATTAATTTTAAACAAAAAGTGAATTTTCTACGAAATAGTTCAATTTGCAACAAACCAGACGAATTTTCAACCAAAAGTATGAAGTTTTAACAAAATAGTTTCATTTTCAACCAAACAGTTGCATTTTTATTGAAGAAAGATGAAATTTCTCTTAAAACACATGAATTTTTTATTTAAAAAATAACAATTAGAAAAAATAGTTTAATTTTCAGTTCTCTTTTCAACACTGCAATATAATATTTAACTGAAAAGTATATTTTCTACAAAATAATTACATTTTCGACAAAACAGCAGAATTTTCCACCACAAAGTATGGTCTTTTAACAAAATTGCTGAATTTTAAACCAAACAGTTGCATTTTTATCCAAGAAAGATGTAATTTCTGCTAAAGCAGGTGAATTTGGAAATCGGAAAAAGAATTTTCATTCATTCCTGGTCAGTTTCCAGCACCCACATAAGAATTGTGAACTACAAGTCAATTTTCTGCTAAATAGTCAAATTTTTAACCAAAAAGTATGACTTTTTAACAAGATTGTTAAAGTTTCAACCAAACAGTTGCATTTTTGTCCAAGAAAAATGCAAACTCTACTAAAACAGATGAATTTTTAAATCAAAAAGACAAATTTTCCAACAAGGAGTTGAATTTTCGTCCAAAAGGATTTCAAAAGACTTTTCAACAGAAAAATACAAATTTTTAACAAAACGTCGATTTTCTATGAAATATTTGCATTTTCTACAAAACAGTTATGAAAAAAAAATAAATAAAAATGCATTAAGCAACAATAATTCGAACTAGTCACTATTCATCACGATTCGAAAAAATATCGTATGTGGCGCCATCCAGTCAAGTTCGTTTTCCAAAAGATGCATCACAACTGGCAGATTCTGACTCACTAAGAGATCGATCTCTTGAGAACAGTATTGGGAGTTTAGCTCTTAGGATTCGGCTCCCCAAAGGATTTAAACCTATAGAGATTCAAGAAGGCCGATCTTTCCAGTCCTTCCATCCTTGGCTGATCCCATCCATAGCGGAGTGGGGGCAGAGTTCGTTCAGTGCAAACGTGCTCTTCTCGAGATTCGTTCCTGGGACCTACGCGCCTGCGTGAATCTTTTGCCGGATTGTTTGAGGAGGGAAAACTCCGACTTGGAGGGATTGGACGACGCATCTTGGAAGCTACAGTTCTCTCACAGAGTATATCTCTTAAAGAGCGCATTTACAGGCTCACTTTTGGCTCGCTCGGGATTCACTCTCAGTCCCTGGGTAAAACATCGACGCGCAAAGTTTCACTTTACATACAGTTGTTTCCGAACAGACGGTCGATAAATATGATCTCTGTTTTACCGCGAGAGTGTGACACCGAAGTTCAGACACATGCCACGGCGTCTCGTCGTGGAGTCTCCGGCCCATATTCAGTGGCGCGCAGACGTGAGATTCCCCGCGCTCCCTATCCCGCTAGGGCATAGTGGGGACTTCTCTTTAAAAGCCCACATTCACATTAAAGTGTCTCAAGAAAAGAGTGTTTCAAAAAATTGCAATGGTTGAGAAGAAGAGTGGTTCTGTGAAAAATGTGAGTTGTTATTCGTGCAGTGATTCATGCAGTGAAAAGTGTTCTTCATGGTGCTTTATGCTATTAATTGAATTTTATTGTGTGTGTTCTTAGATTATAAAGAGACCTGGAGAGTCTGGTGAGGCTCATCGTCGTCGTCATCGTCGGCACCATCCAACTCACGTTCCCGCTCACCATCACTGCTACCACAGACACCGCTACAGCTACCACAGACACCATCGAAGGCATTACCACCATCATCATCATCCTCATCACTAATACCATCATTGCCATCGACTTCAACAACTTTACTATAACAAACTCTAGTGAAACTCAAAACACCACCAACATCAATAGATCATACATATCAGTGTGTACCGCTGAAAGATGCTGGTAAACAGAAACCGTGTAAACGTGCTGCCGCTCCACTTCCGTCAGCATCATCACTGCACGCAGCTATCGTGAATAAGCGGACGTAAACCTGAAGGTGCGCCAAATAAAAATAAGTAGATATATCGACGACTTCATTCAATGTGAGTCATGTGCAGACCGCGCCGTGTATGCGACTATTCCCTATGCTTATACAGAGCACATAGTCTCATACTGGGCACTGTCAGCAGATAGACTCATATTGAATGGAGGCGATGATATATATATATATATATATATATATATATATATATATATACTTTACTTAATCAAGCGTTGTTTCTTATGAGTAATGGTCGAGTGTGACTTTATCGAGAGAAAAAGAACGCTTTTTATTTGTCAAGTTAAATTGTAACAAGAAATTCAAATATTGCTTACTTCTTCAAATTCAGATTCTTTTTTATAGTCATATTTTATTTTCTAGCTAACACATGGGTCATTAAGTCCCGGGACTGACACACATATGGCGCCGCCAATGCCATGCCACTTTGCTTTTCGGTAGTACCAACCTTCAAAAGAAACGTGTAAAAATTTCATGAGAATCGGTTCAGTCGTTGTCGAGATATTGAAGGTTAAGTGACGCTACATTTGTTCTTGTTTAAACAATGGATACAAACGAGTTGTGTGTGTTAATCACTGTTTTTTAATGGGGAAAAATACCGTTCAAGCTCAGCAATGGCTTGAAAAGTGTTACCGAGAAAAGTGACCATCGAAAACAACCATTTTCCGATGGTATGCAGATTTTAAATGCGGTCGAACAAACACCGAAGACGCGGAGCGCCCAGGTCGTCCAATTGAGGTGGCAACGCAAACGCGGCACCCACTTGGAAAAAAATTTTGTCATACGCAATTTTCATGCACAATTTTGAACATGGTGCCTTTTGACATCTCTAGGATGTCAGCTATCTCTTGCAACTTCACTTTACGATCGGACAAAATAATTTTTCTAATTTTTTGGATGTTTTCGGGCGTTGCCACCTCAATTGGACGACCTGGGCGCTCCGCGTCTTTGGTGGTTGTTCGGCCGCGTTTAAAATCTGCACACCGTCGGCAAATGGTTGTTTTCGATGGGCACTTTTCCCGGTAACACTTTTCAAGCCATTTCTGAGCTTGAACGGTATTTTTCCCCATTAAAAAACAGTATTTGATTAACACACCAAACTCGTTTTTATCCATTGTTTAAATAAAAACAAATGTAGCGTCACTTAACTTTCAATATCTCGACAACGACTGAACCGAATATTATCAAATTTTTATACGTATCTTTTAAAGGTTGGTACTACCGTAAAATAAAGAGGTATGGCATTGGCGGCGCCATATTTGTGTCAGTCCCGGGACTTAATGACCCATGTGTTATCATTCAAAAAAGAATAGGCGGGATATTTAGATAATATACCGACGAAGCATGGCAACTGAATAAAGAAATAATTTTTTACCACGTGGATAAGCATATGTTTATGTGATTTATTGAAGATGGAAATAAAAATATGGTTACAAACAGAATCTGAATTTTTAAATAAGTGAAATGATAGAAAGGAGACCTAAAATGTTTTATTAGCAATTAAGGTTCATTCTATAATTTCATATTACAAATCAGTCAATGAGAGTTCATTCCAATAATTGTGTTACTGTCTTTGATTGTGGTAGTGAAGGGTGATCCATCTGCATCATTAAAATCACAAGTAACTCCAGATACATCGCTCGTAAAAAGGCATGATATTAGACCTCAGTACTGTTGCTGTAAATCATACCATCAAAATGATCCTCGTTTCCACTTGAAAACAATAGATCTTCCTTTACCTCGATTAAGACTAGAAGACAAGAAAGAGAAGAGATTTTACAGGTTAAAGTCTATGTGATATATATATATATATATATATATATATATATATAGCCTAGTATATAGTTTATTTAACTCTATCAATCATAGATGTCAGCAGATGCAGCTTACGATCCTTTGCGTCCTGGCTATTTGGAACAATCACTACCCTCATTACCATCCTCAGCTAAGACATCAACTTCTGAGAAAAAGGTGGAGTCTAAAAACGATTGAATATTTAAAAAATATTCGAAATTTGTGAAAGAAAAATTAATAATAATTTTTTAAAATGTCATGCATGTAAGATTTGATACCTAATATAAGAGTATTATATAAAAAATGTTTATTCTTTCACTTTAAGGGTTGTATTATTCATTATGTTTACGTTGTATTTGTTTTGCAAAACGTGCACAATACTTTCAGGTATAAAAAACTATACCACGCTGAAAACACCAGTTCTCGTAAGATCACTGAAGTTAAGCATTGTTGGGCGCGGTTAGTACTTGGATGGGTGACCGTTCAGGAATACGCGTGCTGTTGGCCCGTCGTGGGTGTGGTGGGCCCACATTGGTAGTAAATATCCACCTAGAAACACTACCCGAATCGGGTAGTGAGGCAATGAACTTTCGAGTTCGAACTGCTAATCTATGTATGTATGTATGTATAAAAAACTATAAATTGATCCTCCGATTCAACAACAATTCTTGAACCAAATCTTTTATAAACTTTTTGAATCTGCGAAACGGCATACATTCTTTCTTTAGTAAGTACCCACAGATAAATTATTGATTGGAGTCAATCCTATTCAAGATGCACCTTCTACAAAATTTGTTTTTGAAATGTGTCCTTAGTTATATGGTGAAATGAAATCACCAGAAACTCTCTTTTTTCTTATATTAACCTTATTCTATTTATTGCTAATACACACGCAGTAGATAGGTTTAAAATATAACATTTAAGTATGTAGAAAAGATGACATTTATTTTTAGACAAATATTGTCACAAATACATTTTTCTCAGGAAGATATTTTAGTGCTCATATTCAAATTGAAAATGATTGTAAGGTCCTCCAAGGTAGTGAAAGTAAAGTTTCTTTTTCTTAACTGCTTCCTCCATCTTTTCAAATTTATCCTCCTCTTGTGTGTTCTCGGATGCTTCCTCAAAGACTTTCATGATTCTACCAGGCAAGAATACAGAAAACTGATTGTCCAATTCAACCACAATCCTATTACCATACTTTGTTCGTACTTTTTGAATCTTGAACACACCATACTTCTTCTTCACAGTCAGTTCCGATAGTTTTTTTGTAGGTAGGACCCCATCCATTCGACCAACTGCGTTAATCTTTTTAAGATCCATCTTCTTTAAAGGCTTATTTAACTTTTTTCACAAGAAGTTTACACTGCACTTTGTTGAATGAAACCACTGTAACCTGTCGCTGCTCTTATAGACCATTATCCCACTCTTTAAACATTACCCCACTCGTTACACATTGCGCACAAATCTTCTGGATGCTTGAAGAAAATTAAACTGTTGAGTATCGGCACTCAGTATAAGTAATGAATGTAAAATTTAATTGTTAATAACATTATTATTTATTATGTAGCAACATTTATCAATAATAATCATAAAAGTAATAGTTAGAAATTTGAAAAAATTGTGTATTTGACATGACTAATGGTTAACTAGTGGATAGGTTTAAAAGTAATGAACACTTTTATTACCGTTAGTTTTTTTTTATTCATTCAAGAAAAAAGACCTAACCTATTTTTACAAAGTAAAATCTTAACCTAATTTGTTAAAAGAAACATTATGAAAACAGGAATTCGCACTTATTATAAAAGTCTTTGAGCGTTGTATTTTTCAAACAAGTGTCTGTAGTATCTAAACCTTTAGTCATATCATCAGCATCATCGTCGTTAGCACTGCTTCGGGCATAAATCCTGATGGTTGGCTGATCCTGAGGAGTCAAGAACCAGGTCTTGAGCGTCAGGACATTTCGGACAGCGCAGTTCTGATTCCAGAACTGGGTATGATGATTACACGTGACGGAAACTGCATTGTGTAATTTCTTTAGCGAAGGACAGCCCAAATCTTCCAAATTGCGTACATTCAGCCCAAACTCGTCAAACCATTTCTTCTTTTCAAGTCCTTTGACGTAAATAGCACAAGCGCCAAGTAGTATATCTTGAAGTATAGGTCTTACTTCCTCGTAGGGTATGTCACCAGAAGTCCACCCGATACCGTGATAATTGCGCGTCAGCCACAAATTTTCGCTCTTGTATCGAGCAGGCAGAGAGTTCCAATAGCAGGGAGGTTCAAAGAGGTAGACTAGAGGTTGAGCCTCTTCCTGGAGGGGAACTATAGCCAATTCCTTGAATATGAACTGGTTGTTGGGCTTCTTGAAGCCTTGAACGTCTACAATGAACTCCATTTCGACGAAAACTGAATTCTCTTACTAAAATCATCTACTTTATACCTTTTCTCCCCACAACCACTAACATTACCCCCACCACTATCATCTTAAATCAACTTCTTCACACTACCACTCAGTGGCTGGTACTGAATCATACGGTCATGTATAATTAGACAGTAGGCTGCAGTTTCAGCGGGAAAATTGTCTGCAGATTCAAATTCCAAACGAACGTCCACTGAGGTCTGTTTGAGAAACTCATTTTGTTTTGAGCAATCAATGACACTGAGAGGAGCGTATTCTTTGAAATCACTTTTCTTCAACATTGGTTCAGGCTCTTTACCATAGTAGGCTGCCTGAAAGTTTGCATACATCTCATACAGTAGTGCAAACTGATTATGGCCAAAGTCCAGATTTAAATTACCATACGGATAGTACTGTGAATTGAGGAATAACTTGACATTGGTTATATTGCAGTGATCAAAGCGATTAGCATATCTGGCTAGCCTATCCTTTCTACCTGTCTGGAAACCCAGTATAACTTAACGTGGTTTTTCCAACTGAGTTGATGTTTTCACAGTCCACATATGTCTTGAGGTGGTGGGAAGCATGGGGTATTCATACAATTCCCATGAGGGAAAACTCATAGTTGAGAGAAAATCTTTTCCAATAACGTTCAGCAAATTTACCTTTTGCTCATCCGAAGCTATTACATATGGTATCATCCACTCTACTTTATGAATTGAGATCTTGAATTGCTCTTCGTTTCCTGGCGCTTGTCGTGCTTGAACAACAGCATTTAGGTCACTGCGTGATCTTGTCAGGATAAGTTCATGCTTTGCATTAACAACGATCTTTCGATAGTCTTCAGCAAATCCTAAGATCATACTGAGTGGTATAGTGACATCAAAGTATCCCTCATCATTGGAAAGACGTTTTATTCCTTCCGGCATGTCGAGCCATCCGGCATTCTCTATAAAATAACTTTGTCCAGGAGCAAGTGAGATGTAGCCCTTTATGGTGCTAGTGAGACCGACGTTCTTGCAGCGATCAATCTCAATACCATTGAGTTCATAGCGAACTTCATCAAACAGATAGCAGATGGCATTGCTCACTAGTGCTGTACTAGCAACAGCTGTATCTCCATCAGGCCTTGTTAGTCTTCCATACACATGCAGTGAACTCTTTCTGGGTAGTACACACAAATCTTGATGCTGGACAGCAATTCGAATTTTATCACTGTTGTTGAATGATGATGATGATGCATAAGGCTGATGTGCATGTATCTCATAGTGTGCTATAGACTCGTCAAATCTCACTGGTGTTTGAATGTTTAGTATTTCTTCCATTTTTATTGCAACAAAAGGAGATGATGAATATCTTGAATGGACGTTTCAGTTTCTTTTTCCACGTGGTTTGATCTTCAGACCAAGCTGTTCCAGAAAGAGCACGTTCTGAGGTGTTAGCTCCTTGCGCGCTGATTGAAAACTGGTTTGCATTCGACATGTTGACGCTCTTATATAGATCAACTATGCGGAGCTGAATTTGATGTATTGTCTTCACGGCGATTGGAAGGTAAATGACGTGTGACGGCACTTTAACGATCTTATATCCTGGTGATACAACAGGAAAGAATTCATGAATCGTGTGCACTTTGCGATTATTTATGTAAGCTCCAGTAGTGATATTACACTCAACTCGTAGAGCATTCACTTTGAGAATAGCCACAGGTAGATCAGAAGTATGAGTCTTATTGGCTTCGAGAACACGTGGAGCGAATCCCAACAATCGTGCAATAGAATCGTGAGGTTGAAAGTTCACTTTGCGATCACACTTGATCTCGCTGCGCAATGTGTTATTATTTGGCTTGATGTTTATTGTAATTCCATCAATTGCTAGAGCTTTCTGGACATAACTCTCAATATCTTCAATCTCATAGCTGCCAGTAGGTATGGTCACTACTCGATCACCAACATAGATTTTATTCTTTCCAGTGTCAACGTTAGGAATCGCATTAAATGTGAGCATTTCAACGAGTCCAAGTACATAGTTCTTACGAGGAGAGAGTTCTATTGGTGGAAAATACTCTGAGTCTAGCACAGAAGAGTTTCCTGTTATCGTGAGAGTAAATGATTCTTCCATGATGGTGTTTTTCTCTGTACTGACTCTAGTCCGTTCATTACATGTTCTTATATAGACAGTATTTGTCTTTTATATGTAGTTGTCCAGATAGAAATTTTAAGCACAAGTGTCCACATTCAACACTGTCATAGTCCTGATATCTGTCATGATTGTACTTTATCACGCTACCAACACCTAGGTAATCTACGAGATCCAAAGGTGGACGAAGATTACCGAAACTGTCAAAGTATAGGACTTGATCACCGATCTTTCTATAACTTACCCAGTGGGTACCAGGGCCGTGGCTATCATCAAGATTAACAATAGCTGACTCAATTTGGTGGGGTCCCTTTACTGGTAGTTGATTGCGCATAAATACTCCACGAAAATGTGGAATCTTTAGAGCTTTAGCATACTATAACAGATCGGTATCAGTGAGTGCATGGCGAGGTAGCTTCACTGCAAGTTTTTTGACCCTGGTCTTAGACGAAGTCCCTGTCCTTTTCGGTAAGGTTTCATATGAAGACCTAATCCTTTTCTATAGGGTTTAAGGTGTAAACCTTTTCCTAGAGCAATAGCCTCCATTGCATTGTTATGACGTTGAGCTTCTGCCAGTTGTTGCTTGGCTGCGCTAGCATCATTCACCGCCTTAGCTACACCTGCTGCTCCACCAGTGAGAGCTCCAAGTGCACTAAGTCCAGCAAAAATTGGAATCAGTGGCAAAACACCACCGACTTTCGAAGGGATTGGTAGAACACGTGGATTTTGCACTTGATGTTTATCGCCTGCTCTTTTGACGGCTTTCTGTGCCCCTCTGATTGCAGACTTGATGGCCACTTTTGCATCACTACTTCTTTTCATTGCTTTCTTAGCCGCATTCACAACCTTTCTGAATGCTATCAGTTTATTTCTTGCAGCTAGTTTCTTTTTCACACTAGGTTTCCTCTTCTTTGAACTGGGTTTCTTCGTCAGCCCCATACCGAGTTTCCCTTTGGCATTCATGACGTTAGTTATTGCTAGTGCTGCCGCTTTCTCGCCAATTCCAGCGTCTTTAGCAAAAACGCGCTTCAAGGCTTTACTAGCTAGTACACGATCTGCATCGTTTCTCACTTCAACGTTTTCACGATTTCGCGAGTATGCAATGTTGTGTTCTTTACACGCAGCGTCTAGAGGATTGATACCGGGATCACCTCTAGCAAGTCGTTCGGCTAGCTTAGTACCTGGACCACAGTATTGGTAGCCAGGCAAGTGAAACTCAAACGGCAAGTTTTTGATGACTTTGTTGACCAATCCTTTACCTCGATGATGACGGCGTGATAATTTGTTCACTTTATGGTGCACAATCATTCTTCACTGAATGGAGGTTAGCACGCAACTGACCTGGAAGCTATATAAGCGCTGTATTTATAGCTTTCACAGCAGTTGATATCAAGATGCGGTTCAAGACACAGCCTATTAAACTTCCGGTTTTTAATATTGATACCCTCGTCCAATCAAAAAAAAACTATAGGGTGAAACGACATGGTAGCCTTCTACCAGACAGCATTCGCGCAGTGTTTTGTGGACCATCAAATTGCGGCAAGACAAATGCATTACTTGCCCTAATCTTACACCCAAACGGATTGAAACTTGAAAGTGTCTACGTGTACTCGAAATCCCTCAAACAACCAAAGTACAAATTCTTGGAACGGGTGTTGAATGATGTAGATGGAGTTGAGTACTTTCCCTTCAGTGAGCATGAAGAAGTAATACCACCAAGTGAAGCTCAACCAAATTCGGTAATTGTATTTGATGATGTTGCCTGTGAGAAAGAGGAGAATATTCGAGCCTTTTTATGTATGGGCAGACACGCTCATGTTGACAGTTTTTACTTATGTCAAACTTACGATCGAATACCTAAACATCTGGTTCGAGATAACGTTAATCTATTGATACTTTTTAAGCAGGATGAGAAGAATTTAAGACATGTGTATGACGATCATGTGAATACTGACATGAGTTATTTACAATTTAAAGACTTATGTGCAACATGTTGGAATACTGACAAGTATGGATTTGTTGTCATTGATAAGGATAGTGAGCTCAATAATGGGTAAAGAAGCCACTGAAAAGATAATGAGTGAAACGTTCAAGCCAATCGTCATGCCATTGCAGAAACTGGTTGATATATCGAATCCATCAGTCAAGAAGGAAGTTCAACAAAATGAGCTTGTAAAGAAAAAAGATCAGGAGGATGAGCAGGAGGAAGGGGAGGATGAGTGGGAAGAGGGCGACGATAATGCTTCCTTTATGACTGCTGATGCTGAAGGAGAGCAAGATACAACTGTGCGTCAAGAAGATGTAGTGCCTGAGCCTGCTGATAATTACGAGTATTTAACAAACAAATTTCTCAGGATGCTGCAACAAAATAGGAAGCAGTATTTGGATATGGTTTATGGTGTGCGTAAACTCAATGATGGCAGTCTTTTTATTGGTGACAAACCCATTAGTTTTGAGGCACAATATATCAATGTTGGTGGTAAACAGTATCTGAAAACTGTTGGTCTGCTTGAACTTTTGTTTAAACAAAATCCAGAAGAATCCCACATAAGCACTGACGATCGAAACAATTATAAGGAAATTTTGATTGCTACAAATGCACACAAGAAGCGATACAGTTCCAGTGAATCCATTCGCACCAGCAACAATAATAAGTACAAGAACTTTATTTCAAAATTGTTCAACGTATCACGCAGACGATCATCCAAAGGTGGAGGTTCCCTGCCACAGTATATGGTAGCAAGAAAAAATGTTAGGACTGACTATGTCTACTGGGACGACCCTAACGAACTAGTTGATCGTCTTCGTCTACTCCTAGCGTCTCAGGCAGCAGGCAATCCGAGTCACAACAATGAAATCATATCAATCATTGAGGAACTGCGGGAAGCTGAAATCATATATTAGGAGTGTAATCATAACGCTTTCGTTAGTATTACGATGAGTATCGACGTGTTTGGACGTCACCTGGATCGAACCGCTGCAAGAAGCCGTGGGCCGCCTGGTGTTGGATTCAAGATTACCTCTGACGGTCATTACGACGTAGATGGCAAGAGAGTTTGTAACGTTAGTGAGGCCAAAGAACAATACGACGCAGTCAATTTGGGACTTGTACAGCGTATTGTATAAAACGAGATACGTAATGTGTATCAAGTCACATCATCTATGCGAACAGAGATTGACAATAATAGTTTGATGATACGTTTACTCGGAGAATCAATCAACGAAAAACTTAAAAATCTGCAGATTGACACCCAACAAGATTTGTCAGTCCGTAACACTGAACTCATTGCCCAGTTGAACGCTCGATTAAACGCTCTCGAGAATGGATAAGGAGAAATTGGCAGTAGTCACAGAACTGCATAAACCCGCTAGAAAGAATTATTCACGTCGTCGCGTGCAGACACGTGGTATAGACGAGACGTGGCAGGCAGATTTAGTTGAAATGCTACCCTATGCCCGTGAGAATAATGGCTACAAGTATTTACTCACCGTTATAGATATTTTCTCCAAGTACGCCTGGGCGGTTCCTGTTAAAAGCAAGAGTGGACCAGATGTCACTTCAGCAATGCAATCTATACTTGAGCAGCATCGTGTACCAAAAAACTTACACGCCGATGAAGGTAAAGAATTTTATAATTCACATTTTAAAGAACTTATGCAACGATATGGTATCAATCTCTACTCAACACATAGTAATCTAAAGGCTTCAATCTGTGAAAGTTTTAATCGCACGCTCAAGAACAAGATGTGGCCACAATTTAGCTTAAGATGTAACTATAAGTGGATAGACATTTTGCCTACTCTCATCTTCAAGTACAATAATACGAAACATCGATCAATCGGTATGAAGCCAAAAGATGTCACTACCGAGGATGAAGAGGAGCTGATGCAACGCTTAAAAAAACTGCGAAATATACCGAGGAGAAGACCAAAGTTCAAAGTTGGTGACAAAGTTCGAATCAGCAAGCACAAGCACGTTTTTGAGAAAGGATACACTCCCAACTGGACAACAGAGATATTCACTGTGGATCGAGTTATGCTTACGAATCCAGTGACGTACAGGCTCAAAGACTATCAAGAAGAACCCGTTGCTGGTGGATTTTATGAGCAAGAACTTCTCAAAATTAAACACCCAGACGTATACCGTGTCGACAAAGTAATCAAGAAACGTGGTAACAAAATATTTGTAAAGTGGTTAGGTTTTGACAGTTCACACAACAGCTGGATAGATAAATCAGATATGTAATCAACTTTGTGCAATGTTGAATCAACTCTGTGCAATGTCAAACCAATGATGAATCAATGTTGAACCAACGATGAATCAATGCTGAACCAACGATGAATCAATGTTGAACCAACGTTGAACCAACGTTGAACCAATGATGAATCAACAGCGATTGAATGTTAAACTAAATTATGAGATTTATAATACTAAGTCTACGCTTGTGCTAACTAGATGTAAGATTTTTGATGAATAAAAAAGCAATTCATATACATATATTATGTTTTTTATTCAGTATAACCCTCAGACCTACTTTATTTACAATTATTTACAACTTAAACCTAATCTTTTACCAGAAGATCTAGCAATTCTTCGTCACTATCATTCGAGACATCATCGACATCCATTGCACTGATTCTATAATGCCCCCATGCGAGGGTGTCTGTACTGTTTGGGAGTAAGTATCGCTTATCGTCATAAGGACTTAGTGCAATCTTTTGTTGTTCAATAGTTTCGACATTGTGTAGTCTTGAACTGATTACATATTGCGTTCTAGATTGGATACTCCAATTTCGCAAGCATTCGGTGTAATCATCAAAGGTAATACTTTTCTTTACAACAGCTGCTTTTACACCTTTGGCTTTTTTAACAAAGTCCTCACCATTGACACGGATACTATACATCTTACTTCGCAAACCAACAAATTCTGTAATTATTTCACCATTACATTCATCTTTCATCAAACCCAAAACTTTCTTGTTTCTTTGTGGCATTCCAAAAATATTGTCTCGAGGGTAATCTGAAGTGTCAAATTGTTGAGTATTCTTTTCTATATCTTCTTGCATGTCAGCATAAATGTCCTGACACTTCACTTCATATATTAAACTGTCCGTGTCAGTGTACAAGAGTTTGCAGTTGTTGCGATATTTTTTACGCATGTAACCGTAGTGAAAATCATAAATTAGGATTTTAGACACATCCAGCACTGTCAGACCCACATAGATTGGCTTATTAAACAAAACGTCTGTCTTTCTTAACTCTATAGCCATGAGATTTTCACTGAAAATGGCTCGGCTGTGGAAGTTCGGTTTAGCTATGAGGGCTTCTGCTCCATACCTACACTCCCATTTCGCCACGAGTTTCACGTTTACATGCTTTCGTACATTCTCCATTGTCTTACCGTAAACTGCATTATTCATCAATTTGTACAAGTTCTTTTCGAATCCATTTTTAACTTGTGCTCTCTTTTCAGTATTGAAATCTATGTAACTCTTGAGCCATGTTGACTGATTGAATTTAAGTACTCTGTGAATCTTGATTAATACCAGACCGTTTGCAAGAGCATCTTTGAGAGCTCGGTAATGGAGAACGTACTTATGTTTCAGTAGGAGGGTAGTTAGAAGCTTCTCCTGGTTGGAACCTGGTGGTTTCGAGTGTTCTGAACAGAACGGTAAATCATTATGCTCATCGTGAAGCTCGGGTGGATAGTACAAATCAACTTCTAGAATATAGCCAATGGGTGAATCATTTGGAATATTAAAATCAAAATTCTCCAAATTTGTAACCCACTCGAAACCACCGTAAGGAAGGGGTTGTCTCACCTCTTTCATTGAAAACTTTCATATACTTGTTGTTGGCAATGGTGTATCGGTTGGAGCATTGACTTACTCCACCCTTTTTACCATTCTCAATCATCAATAGCATATCAACGTCAGTGAGGTGTTCCAATCTTACCCCTGTATATTTGAGCATGGCGTCCCATGTGAAGCCAGGAGTCGTGTAGTAATGTGCTGGATCGAGACCGTAAGCCATGAGACACTGTTCTCGGAAATTTTCAAAGACATCAGCCAGCAACAACACATCAGTCTTCATGTATAATTTTACATATTCGCCGAGAGTTTTAACACTGAATGCACACCATACCTGTTGTGCATGTTCGTAGTCATCATCAGTTATTGATGAGTCATTCAGGGTACTGTGAAACTTTTCTTTTGGCGGAAGCTGGTTTTCTTTCAATCTCACCCTCGAGTCCAGGTATTCATAGGGGAGAACACCTTTCCTCGTTAGAAGTTCAACTTTCTCACTCTTCATTCCAGAAAACATTGCACTCACAATTTTATACTCAGTGAGATACGATGCTAACTTTTCCAAGGATGATGTCATGAATCTGAATGAGTCGATGAATCGGAATTTTATCTGTGTTCCCTTAACATATTTGGTAAAAGATATGTACTTTTCTTTATTTAATGCCAGAACTTTAACTTTTCCTTCAAATTGAGTAGCAATATCGCGGATGATAAAGTGAGCATCATACCCACTCAGGTTGTGGAACACAACAGGTATGATGTTGGCATCTTGGTAAGCTAGATTACAGTATTCATGTGCGGGACCTCGATATTTTCCTGTCAGGTGACAGCTTTCTGACAGATGTGAAAAGTAGTGACTCCAAAGAAAGTTTCCTGTTACCTTGGTGTTAGTTTCTGCATCGGAACTGGAGATGCCAGTATTTTCTCACATTTATTTGCAATTAACTGTAACTCTAGAGCAAACCACTTTGCTGATTCCACACCTTCAGGACATGAGTTGTAGAATGATAGTGAATCATTGTAACTGCACTTGAACAAGTACCCAATGTCAAAAACTTCATGTTTCTGGAATACTTTAGTGTTTGTCGTCTGTTTTTGTACGTCTCCACTTGGTATTAATAGGGACTCACAGTCGGCATAGATAATGAATGGTACTTTTTCTCTATGCTTGAAAATTTTGAATTCAATAATATTTCTACCAGTTTTGGTAGCATTATTTTACAATCATTCACTTTTTTACAATATTCCCTATGCGCTACCAACGTCTCTATTTTTGAAAAGTAGTGCAAGCATCGTTCACAGATATGTTTTCTTCCATCATGTTTCGATAGCTGGCAGCTAACTAATCGAGAAAGATCTTTGACTCATACATAGTGGAAGTTAAAAGACTGGGTTCTGCTATACTGTTGATTGCTTTCTTCTTCTTCATCACTGCTATCTTCATTTACATATTCTTCCTCAACTCGGAGGAGGTTTACATGAGTTTCCCTTACCTGTGAAGTGAGATGAAGAGGAACCACTATCAACTTTTGCTTCTTTTTAATCAAGCCATAAATATTCACTGAAATGCCATTTTGTGCTTCGAATTTTTTTACATCTTTCATTGCTACGGGGAAATTTATTCCAGAAAAGTTTAATTCATCCTTGTATTGCTGATAGCTGGACACGCGTTTAGGATTGTACTGATTTCTATTGACTGGATGTATGGCTGATAATATAGCCCACTTAAAGCACTCGTTGTCGTTCGTATTTTGCACGTTCACACATGCTTCTTTTCTCTTGATTCGTAGAGGAAGATCAATGTAAGAGCTACCTTTCATGGGGTTTAGTTTGTTGATATTCACTTCTAATTTCACAATAGAGTGTAAGGTCCATCCAAAGTCTTTCTCTTGAAACGCCTCCATTTCAGTTAAGATAGGGTATCTTGCGTTGTTGGTAAACCATATTTTCAAATCCGTGCTGACGTATATCTCTTCATTTTTTGATTTAAAGTTCTTTACATCAGGATCCTCCTTACCAATCTTTAGATAATATGCATTAAGCACAGTGTTGATTTTAAAACCTCTATGTTCACGCAAGGCTCGGCCCACATGTACAATAAATAGCACTTGGGCGTCATCTAGGAAGGCAAGAACATCCTTGTGAACCAGGTTCGCGACAATGCATGTTTTCACTCGACTATCGTGGTATACATGACAATTCCTTTCGCACTGCTTTTAAACACAATAGGCACTCGTTAACTTTGTTTAGTTGTACGTTCCCAGATGATTTTGATGATGATGATGATGAAGGCAGGGTCAGTACTTCTTCGAAAGCAGGAATAAGTTTTACACACTCATCGAGGATCATTTTCTACTAGATATAGACTGTATACACTAATAATGTTTTAACTTCACAAGTTATTCTTTCTGTTTTAATAATTTTATATTTACTATCCACTTTCACTGGACTGCCTCGCACGATGTAATGACTGCACTGAGATCTGATGTCTCCTTTTATAGTCCGCTATCCCCAACTCCACCAATACCTCTAGAAGATTCTAGAACTTGATAATTCCCCACCCCATCCTTCATTTAAATTCACCATGTGCGACATTGAATTGTCCTGTAATTGAACTGACTTGATGGTGGCGGCATCAATTGCTCGTAACAACTTATTAGCTGTTGGCATCTAAGCACGGACATGAACCATCATCTTTCGTCGGTAAATGTAAGGCGCCTCTGAATATGGGCCGGAGACCCCACGACGAGACGCCGTGGCATGTGCCTGAACTTCGGTGTCACACTCTCGCGGTAAAACAGAGATCATATTTATCGACCGTCTGTTCGGAAACGACTGTAGGTAAAGTGAAACTTTGCGCGTCGATGTTTTACCGACTGCTGTGGCTCCATTGCCTGTGTCTTACTCTGCCGGTATGGTAGAGAACACCACTATCGATTATGGATATGGAAACGACTGTCGGTAATTTAGCACGGAAGCTAACCATTAGCGCCTGTCGGTAAATTACCGGTCACTGTTTTACCGACCAAAGTGTCATCGAACTGTCATAGCTATACTACTCACGAAATTCACGGAATTCATGGAAATCACGGAATTCACTAAATTCATGGAATTCGCGGAATTCATGAAATTCACGGAATTCATGGAATTCACAGGATTCTTGGAATTCACGGAATTCGTGGAATTCGTGGAATTCACGGAATTCATGGAATTCGTAGAATGATCAGAATTCAATAGTATTCACAGAATTCAATGGAATTCACAGAATTCGTGGAATTCACGGAATTCACGGAGTTCACGGTATTCTGGAATTCATGGAATTCACGGAATCCATAGAATTTACGGAATTCATGGAAATCACAGAATTCATGGATTTGATGGAATTCATGGAATTCTTAGAATTCACAGAAGTCACGCAATTCACATAATTCATGGAATATAGGGTATTCATGGAATTCACAGAATACATGAAGTTCACGGAGTTCACAAAATTCATGGAATTCACGGAATTCATAGAATTTACGGAATTCATGAAATTCACAGAATTCATGGAATTCACGGAATTAATGAAATTCACTAAATTCATGGAATTCGTGGAATTCAGAGAATTCATTAAATTCGCAGAATTCATGAAATTCACAGAATTCATTCAATTCACAGAATTCAAGGATTTCACAGAATTCATTGAATTCGCAGAATTCATGGAATTCACAGAATTCATTGAATTCGCAGAATTCATTGAATTCGCAGAATTAATGGAATTCACAGAATTAATTGAATTAGCAGAATTCATGGAATTCACAGAATTCGCAGAATTCATGGAATTCACAGAATTTACAGAATTCATGAAATTCGCGAAATTCATGGAATTGACAGAATTCGTGGAAATCGCGGAATTCACAGAATTCATGGGATGCACTAACTTCATGGAATTCGCGGAATTCACCGAATTTACGGAATTCACGGAATTCATGAAATTCACGAAATTCATTAAATCCATGGAATTCACAGAATTCATGGAATTCACGGAATTCATGGAATTCACGGAATTCACAGAAGTCATGGAATTCACGGAATTCATCAAATTTACGGAATTCATAGAATTCACGGAATTGATGGAATTCATGGATTTCGTGGAATTCACAAACTTCATGTAATTCACAGAATTTACGGAATTCACAGAATTCATGGAATTCGCGGAATGTACGAAATTCACCAATTTCATGGAATTCGCGGAATTCATGGAACGTGCGAGGCATATGCGACGCACTTTGTGATAGGCACGATGTGTAGCGCATGTGTGTCGCACTTTGTGAGGGTCATTATATACATGATATATTAGTAATAAGCACATTTTTTGATAATAGTAGTATAGGAAACTATTATTATTATTGTAATACAAATTTTTAAAATATTGATAATTATTATAATTAAAGATTGAATTATTTAAAATTGTAAAAATTGTTTATTTACAAAAATTAAAACATTCTCGATTTTATAATAAGAATAAATTTGGAAATTAGTAAGAATTATTGAATGCATGGTTGTATAGTTTCAACGTACAATATGCATCTTATTTATTTTAATCTACTATACAAATAATTTCAATTAGCCTTTTGTCAATTTGAATTTGAAATTAAGTAAATAAAAAAATGAAATTTTTGGTATAATTTCTACTTTACATGTTTATTTATGTTTATAACTTCAATATGTGCCTTTAATTTCAATGTTAACATTAAATTGAGTTTAAAATGTAATTTAAAATCAGTGTTTGAAAAATTTGTTCAGAAATTCAAAAAATGCATCTTTAATTTTCAATCGCATTGTATTCATTTTTTATTATTTTGAAGTAGAAATAAGAGGAGCTATATTTAAAAACTGCGCGCATTAGCTGAATAATATACGGCGCAGACCCTGTCGCGTCGGTCGAACGGTAATCGCCCGACGCGCCGTAACAGCTGTTGTCGACTTCCGTTGTCGGTTTCGCACGGATTTTAAAAAATCTTGTAAAACTACTACGCTGAAAGTGATGTTTTTTTTTTAAATTAGTAAGTTCACTACTTTGAAAGAAGTGATTTTGCGAGTTTTAATATAATTACAAAAACGTGTGATAAAGTTTTTCTTTTATTATTCAAACAACAAATAGGCTATTTACCGTTTTTGTTATGTTTCATGCAATTTCTGGAAGTTTCAGCGAAAAATATTTATTATTGTGGACACAAAGTTACTAATCTCGCAAAAATATCAGATCCTGAAGTTTGTGATATTAAATATTACAGTTATGTAAATGCGTGCGTTTTAATGTTAATATCGTTAAGGGCATTTTTTGCTTACGATATTTGCAGGTTTGTGCCCAAAATAATAAATATCTTTCGCTGAAACTTTGAGAAACGCGAAAACGGATATAAATAGCCTATTTCTGTTTTGAATAATTAAAAACAGTTCATTTCTGTTCAATCTTGTTTTTTTATTATTTATTATTCAAACAACAAATATTAGCATGTTTGTGTCCAAAATAATAAATATCCTTCGCTGAAACTTTAATAAGAGACGTGAAAACGGTTATAAACAGTTTATTTTTGGTTTAAATAATTAAAAAAAGGTAATTTTTGTTTCAGGTCTTTATTTTGTTATTATTTAAACGAAAAATATACTTTTTACCTACGTCTTTATGTTTTCTGTCAGTTTTATGTGCCTGTATCTTATAGTTGCAACGAAAAATATTTATTATTATTGGTACAAACATGCGGAAACTGAATTGCTAATGCGCAACTAAAATGTATAAATATTCCTTTCACCCATAATAAAAAATGCGTTCATGATAAATTACCTGCTCTTTATTTAAAAATATCAATGCAAATATTTTCTGTACCCTCTAAAAAGCCAAAATGTGTGCACGCACCATACCCGCACCGGTACGCATGACGTGCGACCTTCACGACGTGCGACAAACCTGTCACGCATATGAGGACGCAGCTGTCATCCCCTGCGCGCACGTCGTGCGAGAAAATCTGTACGTGGTGCGACGCACCATGCACATTTTTTTCTATACCTCCGTCTGGGATAGCTTATTCAGATATTGCAAAATAAAGTAGAAACTTAATTTTAAATTATTTCTTTAATATTTGTTTCTTATGTTGCATTACATTTTATTTTCAGCTACTCTAAAAAATATATCATTTCAATAAATTTATATTATTACAATTTATGGTATGCATTCGTATTGAAACAAACGTATTTCCATTCTCTTGTTTTTATAATAAAAAAAGTGCGTATCTCATTAGGAAAAAAAAATGAAACATTTTATTGCAACTTACGGTTCAAACTAAAAATACGCCTCTTCGCGTATGGTGGTTCTAAGAAAATTTGTAGATATTATTCAGGCGAAAAATATTGTCAGAGAAAATAGTATTGTAGCTTGCGTCCTTTATACAAATGGTTATTTTTTGAAATTTTTAAATATATTTTTATAACAAGAGTTTATAACAAATTTGTAGATATTCTTTGGGTAAAGTTAAACAACTTTTTGTATTTTCACTTTTTTCGTCTCTTGGGTCTTTTTTCCAAAAGTTTAATTTTTTTATTTCGAATGTTATTTTTTACGATTAAAATAAAATCTACGCGTCCTATCCAAAAATTCTTGATGACAAATTTTAAAGGGGAATAAGAACATCTTACATGGGAATTATACGGGCTCTCCGATTTTCTCTGCGCACGCACTGAAAGAAATAGTTTGAGGCTAGTAGCAATCCGAGTTTGCTTGAGAATTTCTAACTAGATGAGAAAGAAAATTGTGCTGTCTCAGCCATACGAATTTGAGCATTATCACCTACGTATAAGAAAATCATCAAGGCTAATATGGCATGGAAAGTTTGTTTGACTGAAACGATAGTTGAGAAAAGTGTCGAATAACCAATATGATTAAAATACCCAAATATTAAAATGTAGGTATAAGCATTCTATGCCTCGGTCTCATAGCCGTATTGAACACATAATTTTATTAACTATCTATTTGAAACAGCACTGCGTTACTGTATTGCATTGGGCATCCGGCTGGTTGCTTGATTCAGCCATACCAATCAATATATTGTACTGTGCGCGCATGGTGTGCGCGATTGATCAACCGGTGAGGTGCGCGTCGACTCGGCATCAGTCGCTGACTACAGGCTTCTGATTTTTCTTAGTTTTGTGTGGTTAAACATTAATTATGGATGACTTCGTAGAAAAAAAACTGCTAGAATGGAATCTGGCCAAATGTATACCACAGTTTGATGTTAAGTGTTAATTATAATGTGTCAAAAATATCTTTTATTGAATGCAATTCTCAAACATAACCTCACGTTTATAGTAAGTTTGAAGCATGAAAACGCCTAAACAAACTGTAGATTATTATTTTCGTAATATTTTATAGAGAATGAGGTGAGTGAGGAGGCTTTTGAATGCCTGACTCCGAAATTTGTATAAGAGTTGTTCATGAATAAGACTGGACCCTATAGTTATTTTCACAAACAAGTGGCATTTATTTGCCTTTATTTTTGTATCTTTGAGAATCATATATGAATTTTGTGTGTGCAATACGTCAGGATTTTTAGGTACTTTCGTTATTATTAATATTATCAGACTATAGTTACATTGGAAACTATTTTTCACAGATACACAAATATTATAATGAATAATTTGAAATAAATTCAATTTTTTACTCCAAAAGTGAATTTCTTTCAGTCAATACATTATATTATATTATTATTGAAATATTAATATTATATCTATGAAAAATACTTTCCAATGAAATTATAGTTATATATTATTAATAATAACAAAAGTACCAAAAAATCGAATTTTTAAATCAATTTTAACTGCACTGCAGTATGGAGGATGCAACATCATTAGCACTGTATATCAGACATGCATAACATTAGACTATCCGAACGGTATGCTTAGATCTCCTCAACGAGAGGAGCAGATGAGACAGGCCTACGTATGGTTGATTTATCACAACCAAATTCAGTCTGACGCAGCCGTAAATTCGTTCTACTACAGCCATCTTATGTTTGGAAATATCCATTAAAACATATGACTCAAGCAGTAATATTGCTTTAGCAATTATGGTATGGATAAAATATGCAAACCGTATCGCTGTAGCTGAGCGAGCAATACATTATATGGTTGGAATAACCAGAATTATGCGTGTATCGTCGAATTATTTCTTTCAGTGCGGAAAAGTTGGGTACAATGTGTGCGCGGAAACGTCTCGTAGAGCCAATAGCCTCTCAGATTGTCTAGCGCATGCGCATTGCGTTCAGTATGACTCTCCTCTGAGGGTTTGGACCTTTGGAATTTTACATATTTTAAGATAATTCTACTAAATTCAGGATGAATGCTACATTATTCAAGAGAATGCTGTTGATCTAAAGAGAATTCTGCTGAATTGAGAATTTTTCAGAATTCAGGAGAATTCCACTGAGTTCTCAAAAATTCTACAAAATTTAAGGAAATTTACAGAATTCATGAGAATTTTGTCGAATTTGGTTAATTGTGGAAAATATTTTTTTCTAATTTTGTATCTCATTGATTTCACGTGCGAAGTTACACCAGAGAGTCACAACCTACTGGAAAAGCGAACGGAGGACCATGGCGACTTTTAAAACCTGTGTCTGCTGTCAAATTTATTTTGGCGAATAAAGTGTGGTAAGTCGAAAATTCGGCGATTAATTCGCTAATTAATGTCAAGTATCATTCTTTTGGAGTGCCTTGTACGTGGAAATATGTCAGAATTCATTATTTATAGTCGCTTCTTTAAACATAAAGTCAGCAAGTGACACTTCGCCCACGTTACTCTCCTCCAGGGTAAAGTCGGGTATACTTTACCCACTTATCAATTACCCAGCGCCACATTTCCCTGCACCCTAGCCCACTTTGCCCAGAAATAATGATTACCTGCAACATTGGTTGCCCCCAGTTTTTTCTGTGATTTTAGTTGAGCAATTTCCGAAGTCTCATCCTTTGAATTTGGGTTCTCAGTATCTCAGTGAGTTCTTGTTAGCAATATGTTTCATCTGGTGAAATATTTGTACAGCGAAAAAATAGATCAACTTTTTGGGCGGATATACTTGCAAGTAGTTGTAAGTGGAAATATTAACGTGTATATACATTATGTGTACTGAGATATTTTGACATTTTTACCATGCCAAGTGATAGACATGGACAACTTTTTTGTTTGCATTTTCTATCTTTCTGTTTCACTTTTAAACTGTTTGATAGTTGTATAGAATTTTCTTAAAGATATCTACGCGCATGTAATAGAAACTGGTTTTAGATCTTAGATGTTTATTTGAATATATATAAATTCTTCAAAAGTTTTTCTACAATATTATCTGATATTATGGATCGAATCAATTTAAAATCATGTAAGCCGGCGGGTGACATGTCCAGAATTAGCTTGCATATATTCTAGTAACTGGAAAATGATTTTTTTGCAATTTTGGTTTTAAAAATAATGCCATTTCAGCATTTTAGGAATAATAGATACTGATGAAGTCTACCTGCCATAAATTTCTGTTTAGTATTTTTTGGGTTTTCGGGAGAACAAACATTATTTTAACTTACTTTTTTCCAAGAACTTGCCTTTTCCTGTAATTATTGGAGATAGGAAGGTTTCTCTTGTTTGATATTATCGGGGTTTTTTGCCCGGTTTCAAAATCCACGTTACTTCGTATTTTTGAGAAAAAGAAAAAAATGTTTTCTAAAAAATCCCGATTTTTTTCCTGAAATTTTTGGGTGTGTTATAGGTGGTGATATATCGGTGATAAAACTGGATGATGATAGTTGTGATAAAACGTGATATAGTAGTGATAAAACTGGATAAACTGGAAGAAGATAAACCTGAATATCTCGTAAGTTTCAAAAGTTGTGATCAAATATGTCTCTCCTCATTTTCAACGTACAAAATAGTATATTGTGCTACAAGCGCGGAAAGTAAGCAGTTCCACACGAGTGTGAAGTTTGCTGTACGAGCCAGAGGGGAGTCGAAGGGGAGTTGTAGGCGAGTTGGAGGCGAGCCGAAGGCGAGCTGTATACGAGCCGAAGAAGAGCCGGAAACGACGCGAAGATGAGCCGATCGCAAGTACTGTGAACTTCACAAGAGTAGCAACTGTCTACTTTCAGCACATGTTGCACACGATATTTTTTGTAACAAATGCAGGAAATTTTCGATATGAGAACCAATGAGAACAAATTTTTCGGAAATTTATGGTAATTTTTGGAAATTTATGGTAAAATCACCAAAAATTAGCGAAAATTTCCGGAAATTTTTGATGAATTTGTATAATACCGAAAATTTCCAGAAATTCAAGGTATCCAAAGCTTTTTGAAGAAAATTTGAGAATTTACGGAAATTTATGGAAAATTGCTAAATTTCTGGTAATTTATGGAAATTTTCTAAATTACCGGAAATTTCAGGTATCCAAAACTTTATGAAAAAAAATTTGAAAATTTCCGGAAATTTATGGAAATCTGCTAAATTTCCAAAACTTCCGGAAATTTATGGAAACTTCTAAAACAGCTGAAATTTCAGGTATCCAACAATTTCTAAAAATTTGGGAAATTTTCGGCAATTTATCGGTAATTTATGGTAATTTATCAGTCATGTATTGTAACTTATCACTTCGAGTTTTTTGAATTACTATTCACTACTCGCAATCAGTCTCACAGGCATCAAGTCATAATGAAGTGAGGTTATGATTTCGGCAGTCCTGGAAAGTAAATCTGAATCGAAATGCGCATGTGGAAAAGCAAAAAAAAGTATTTGGCTTGAACTGCGCAAGCGCAGCAGCTAGAAAAAGTCTTTTCATAACTCCTTTTTACCACGGTTTTGGAATTTCTCACTTTCCGCACGCAATACATGCCTCGAAAAGTGAACATTTCGTGCGTGCGTTACAAAAACATATTTTATAGGCAAGCTAATCCGTAATATGTCTCCAGCTGGCCTGCATGATTTAGAATGGATTCCGTCTATATTTTTTTTCGTTTCTATTGAATATTCTGTAGGAAATTGTCCAATTTTCAAAATGAATCACAGCCAAAATTCTACGCGGCCATGCCACTGATGTACCATTGCATTTTTTCTAATAGGTGGCAAATATTTCTAGAAACAAAGCATTGGATTTTTCGAATCAAATCTTGGCATATTTTTTGGAATGAAATTTGATAATTTCGTAAATTAAGCTTTTTTTCAAATCTGAACAAAAAGGGCAAAAATAAGGCCAGTTTGAAAGTTCTTTATAAATCAATTAGTGAAGAATTCGTTTCTCCTGACATAAATATTTGGAAGGCTAAAAATGCTACTTTTCATCAAATTTACCATTTTCACGTCGACTTCATAGTTATAATCCAAACCTTATATGTTAATTCGTAGATTCAACGTTGAAAAAAAGAAGCCTCGAAAACATTTGTGTGCATTTTAATTTGTAAGGTGTAGCGAATTTGTTAAAATATAAATGTAAGATACCGTAAAAGACATATGCTTCATATAACTTTTTTCAGGCGTGACAACTTTTATCTTGAAATTTTTTCTTATCTGACCTTCCAAGCGAGAAAAATGTGAAAATTCAATTTTATGAGATAAAATCATCCTGGCCACAAGTTCTTTAGCCCGTAGATTTTTTTCTTTTGCTAATGGGACAAATATGTATTGCGTAATTTCCTCTAAAAAACATATGACATCCACGAAAGATTCTTCCAGAAATGAAAATTGATATTTTTTGAAAAACTGTAGATTGTAGGCAAAAATGTTGTACTCAAAACATTTATCTCTAGAATGGATATTTTCCCAGGTATAGTTCCTTTTTTGACCAAAATCACAACAATAAAAACCGTGATAATTCAGGTCGTTAAAAAAATGCACTGTACCCCAGTATTTAAGATGCACAGATAATCTCGTTGAATAATGTCTTTTTTTTTGTTTGGCATAATGGACCGGTAGCTAATGACATATTTAGAAATCGTATTAACTAGTAGTTGCCGTTTTCACCATCGTGTTCTATATGCAAAAACGAAGTGCAAAACTACCCGCCATTTTGAAAATTAAAAATGTTAGAATTTTCGCGCAATTAGAACAATTGACTAATGTATGTCGTGTACTTTGACGCATTTTTTGTGTACTACTTTTCTACCGAAAATAATATGCTATCCATATCCAAAAGTGATAGTAAGGGTTAATATGCAAGGGTAAAAACTTAATAAAAATTTTGAAATAAAAACAATGAACTAATGTTTGCCGCAAATAGTTTAGATTTGGTAGCCGTAGTAAATGTTAAAAAAGTTAGTGGCATACATTTTTCGGAGATACTACTATTTGTTAATAATTTTTCAAATATGTTTCGAAAGTCATAATTTAGAACGATTTACTGATGGATGCCGCTCCATATATGAGTAAACATTACTGAATACTACTGAAATTCTTCATGGTAGAGGTTTTCTTCGGTTTTAAATTATAGTGGCTGCCGTGTATATAAGGATGAATAATCAATTAATGAAATACCTATAAATGATAGGGAAAAAAAATTAACAAATGTATGCCATTACGTATAATTAATTAACTTATCGTTAACATGCATATTTTCATTATGGCTCACAATTCAAGGTAAGAGTAATTGTTATGAACAATTAATAAAAAAAATATAGAGCACATTGTAGAAAAATAAACTCATGTCTGCCATATAGTAAAATTAAATAACTTATCGTTTACGTGCATACTTTCATAATGGCATACAATGAGGTTGTTTTCAACCGTTCAGGACGCTGCCTATCGCACGTACCTTTTGCCCGTGTATTTTAAAATGGCATAACAAGTAAAAATGTTTTATTAGATAATAAGAAAGGGAAGTCACATGAAATGTTGACAAAAATTCTGAAAGATGTTTTCAAAGTGTCGAGGAAGTTTTTGTATGAAATAGATTGTCATTTTCACAGGTAAGTGCAAAACATGGGTAACATAACCTCACCTTTGTTGTAATCGTGATGGTTGTCATGAGTCAAGTCAAAGATATTATCTTTGGTCAAGTTGATAGTTGTGTATTGCGTGAAAAAAAGGGTAAATTAATTGTGAGGCAGAGATGCTTCACTATGAAAATTAAGATAAATGATCTGCAGTAAAACTTGCAAGTTTTGTTTTAAGGTTTTGGAGCTATTTTGACATCCTTTATAAATACGTTGAATTAAGAATATTGAAATGATGTGCCCCGAATGAATAAATGTATTTTATTTTAGATTAAACTATTAAGACGAAAATAATAATTTTGCAATTTTGTTCATTTCAGATAATACAATCTGTAGACGAATCCTGTTTTCGAATCCCGAGTTTTTCGAATTACAAGGAAAAATTTACAGTAACATCTACAAATAGTTGAATGTAGTGTCAGAATGTGCGAAAATACAAGAAGCTTCGGCTTTCCAAAAGAAAACAAGATTCGTCTACCGATTGTACTGTCCGAAATGAAGGAACTTCAACGAATATTATTTTTGTCGTGATAGTTTAAACTAAAATAAAAAAAATTTATTCATTCTTAATACAATGTATTTATAAAGAATGCAAACACAGCTCCAAAACTAACAAAAAAAATTTACCAGTTTTACTGTAGATAATATTTCTAAATTTTCATTGTACTGTACACGTCGCAATTAATTCACAATTCATCTTTTAATTGAACCACTACAGTAAACATTTCGTTTCGTACAATCGTTCTTGTAAATAACATATATTTTTTTAAATAGCCTATTATTCTTAATAATGCAAAACACAATTATCAGTTTGACCAAAGATAATATCTTTGACTTGACTCATGACCAAGTGGGTGCTTTGACTGTACTGTCCAATGAAAAAAAAAGTGTACATTCAGTTTGTAAATGAGACTTATGTACTTATTATTATTATGTTTAATATAAGAAAAAGCAGCATAATTGACATAATTCAAACAACAACAAAATTGCATGGGTATTTAGAACTTATAAGAAATAATAAACAAAATTAACTGTTACACTAAAGGCTTTGACGACTGCGAACGCAGCGCCCTCGTCTGCATGTCGAGCGATCAGAGTAATAGATTTGGGTGAGCCGGAGCGTTTCATTCATTATTAGCTCTACAGCCCTCTGATACGCACGCTTAAGCCGCTTGAGGTTTGCTGGTCTCTGTAATAGAATTGCCTCTTAGAGAATAGAGGTTTCTCAACAAAGGAGAATTTAGCTGAACTTGAAGTGTTGTGTGTGAGTAATTTGCCCGGATCCGAAGCCCATCCTGAGACGTTACATCCAACAGGTTATGGGCCCAGAGCGCGCTTCCACTGCGCAAAACAAGAACTGCTAAGGAAGCCGGGAGTCATCACCACAAGAAGGAAGTATATTCTTAAAAAAAAAAGTGAAAAATCTTCAGGTAAGTGGTTTTCTCATAAGTGTATAGAGAAACGCAAAAATTGTGCTGCGCAAAATGGAAAAAAGTTACCTATACAGTCAGTTAACCAAATGGTGTGATTTTATTTTGAGACTTTAGAGAAATTTGAATGTCGGGAAATCATACTGCGCACAAAAATGGAATATATTATGTATGTATGAATGTATATATATATATATATATATATATATATATATATATATATATATAT
>CAKNYM010046881.1:0-14005 GCA_932195095.1 Andricus curvator | reverse complement strand
GGTAAATTAAATTTGGAAATAGAAAGTATTCTGAAATATAAAATTATACACCACAAAATTCATAAGCGACGCGACATACTCCCCCCGTTGAGAGAATAGCGATCAACATTCAGTAAAATTAAGATTGTTCACCCTTTTCATTATCGATTACAGGTAATGGAGATAATTTTTTTACATTTCGCTTTAATTCGTTGTTTGCAGTCTTGACAGTGACTGTTCTAATAACTTCGTCGTTTCCAGGATGTGTTTTGATTACACGTCCCAGTACCCATTGCGTTGGTGGTAAATTTTCTTCTTTTAGAAGGACAATCGTTCCCTCCTGGATCCCATGCTGACCTGTCTTCCATTTGTGGCGAATATTCAATTCATTCAAATATTCTTTAGACCACCTGGTCCAGAAATGTTGACGAATTTTCTGGATATGCTGCCAGCTAGACAGCCTGTTGTTTGACGTTTCAGTAAAGTTTACCTCAGGTAAACTCGTCAATGCATCACCAATTAAGAAATGACCAGGTGTCAGGACGGTGAGGTCATTAGGGAGAATGGTCGAGCTGGAGTTGATCTAACACTTGGTAAATTCCCCATCGTATATTCCGGTACCGATGGATTTACGCGAAAGCATCTTACACATTTACGAATTATTTTTCGTATTTGATTCCGTCCATCAGGTAACCAGAAATTACGTCGCAACGCATAAAGTGTAGTCTGAATACCTGAATGATGGTTTTGTTTGTGATAATAGTCGATAATTAAGCTTGTTACATAATGGGATCGAGGAAGAAGAACTGGATGTTTTTGTGAGTATGAAAGATCGGATTTTTCTAATCTTCCTCCTACGCGAAGAATGTCATCAATATCAAGAAAAGGAGCAAGTGAGAGCAATTTACTTTTATGATGAATTTCCTTTCCCTTTTTTAAATTTGAGATTTCCGCAGAAAATTCGATATTTTGAATTAATTTAATAATTGTTTTTTCTGCATTCTCTAATTCTTCGACCTTTAAAGGACCCTGATGTTGTTTTTGAAATTTGAAACGCATACAATATGCGATCACTCGTTTCAATTTGTTATAAGAAGAGTACTTAAGTAAAAGATCGCAATTTGTAGCGTCAGTAACGAGACATGAAACCTTTTTCATTCCTGGCACTTCGCTTAAAGTGTTCAGCTCAAGATTCGGCCAGTTCGTTTCATTTTGACAAAGCCACTGTGGTCCATTAAACCATTGTGCGTTTTTTACAAATTCGTTCGGAAGCTGACCTCGTGATAATGCATCGGCTGGATTATCTCCCGATCGAATGTGACGCCACTGACTTGGATTGGATTGAATTTGAATATCAGCGACACGGTTTGCTTCAAATGTTTTTAGCAAATGCGGCGAAGTGTGAATCCAATGTAATGTCATAGTGGAATCAGACCACAGTACTACTTTCTCGAAAGAAATTCCCGTGATAGCAATGGTTTGCGTGGTGAGTTTAGCAAGAAGCTGTGCCCCGCACAACTCAAGTCGTGGCAGCGAAACAGTTTTCAATGGTGCTACTCCCGATTTTGCGTAAAATAACGCTGAACTTACGTTTTCGGTAGAATCCATTGATCTTAAATAAATACATGCTCCGTAGCCACTCTCACTTGCATCACAGAAACCGTGTAATTGAACACTAATTGCATCATTAATTAGGACTTTTCTTTCAAAGGACACGTTATTAATAACTGGAAGTTGGTAACAGAATTCCATCCAAGCGGTAAACACGCTGTTTGGGACTGATTCATCCCAGTCTAGTTTTAATTGCCAAAGTCTTTGCATGATTCGTTTTGCATATAAAATGATTGGTCCTAATAGACCCAAAGGATCAAAGATTTTGGCCATTTCGGACAGAATTGTTCGTTTCGATTTTATTAGTTTTGCAGCTACTGGCTTGACGATGTACGTTATGCAATCGTTTTGTGCATTCCAGATAGTGCCTAAGGTTTTCACGGATTCTTGTTTGTCTAAATGACAAGCATCTAATTGACAATTAGGGATTATATTTTCTTCGTCTAAATCGCGTAAAATCCGGGAATCGTTTGATCCCCACTGTCGAAGTATGAAACCTCCGAGTTTTAATAATTCCGTGATTTCATCCCTAATTTCTATTGCGGCTTCAATCGACTCAGCGCCAGAGAGTAAATTGTCTACGTACATGTCTTTAGTTAATACGCGCGACGCCCTGGGGATTCTGTGTCCCTCATCTTCAGCGAGTTGTTGTAAACAACGTATAGCTAAGAAAGGAGCAAAAGCTAGGGCAAACGTGACCGTATTTAATTCATAAGTTTTAATATTATTCGCGTCCCCCCAAAGAATACGTTGATACTTTCGATCTTCTGGTCGTACGAGAATTTGTCGATACATCTTCTCTATATCAGCTGTAATAACATAATTATGCAAGCGAAATTTGAGAATTAGAGAGACTATATCGCTTTGAATAGTAGGACCTACCATAAGCTTGTCATTAAGTGACAGACTGGTATTTGTTTTGGCAGATCCGTTGAAAACTACGCGTAGCTTAGTAGATAAGCTGTTTTCTTTAATTACCGCGTGATGGGGTAGATAAAAACCGTCTCCATCAATGCCGTCGGTAATTTCGGTCATGTGACGTAATGTTACATATTCGTCTAATACCTTTCTGTAGTTTAGTTCTAAATCAGGATTTTTTGTGAATTTGTAAAATAATGATTTTAAACATTTTAATGCCTTAGACTGCGATTCACCTAATGCTTCTTTATTGTTTTTAAACGGTAGAGCTACGATGTAACGACCTGACTCATTGCGCGTAATATATTTCTGAAAGTGCCTATCGCATTCAAGCTCTTCAGCTGAGAAGTGGATTTGAGATTGCCCTTCTTCAATTTCCCAAAATCAGTTAACACTATCTTGTAACTCAGTTATGTGACAATTTACTTGATTATTGTGTAATTTCGAATTACCCGGAGTTCCTCCAATTATCCAACCCAAACGTGTTTTTTGAACGCATAAATCTTCTCCACAAGTAGAAAGATCGATTTGTCCTATGCAAAACATGGACAAAGTCGGGCCTGCTCCTATTAATAAATCAACAGGTGCAGGTATATAAAATTGTGGATCGGCTAATGGTACATTTGCGGGTATTCGCAATTTCTCGCGTGAAATCATTTCGTTAGGAACCAGTTTGGAAATTTCTGGAACGGTCAAACAAGTGAGTGTTTTTTCAAAAGAATTATGCATTGAACGAATTTTTAATTTGATAACATGTTTTGTTACAGTGGATAAATCGTTCACTGCTCCTACAGGGATGGAACATTTCTTTTTTGGTACACCAAGTTTATTTGCAAATTTTTCTGTAACAAAGTTGGCAGAGGAACAAGTGTCAAGTAAAGCACGACCACGTATAAATTTATCATCATTGCTATAAACGTTTACTACCGCACTAGTCATTAATTGGGAAGCTGGTGCTTGAAGTGTCAATGAAAAATTATTTTGTTCCGACCCTGCCGTGGTTAATTGTCAATTTTTTCGCGTAACTTTCTCCGTCGACATATGGAGCAAGGCATTGTGAGGTTCCTCACAGACCGGACATTTCGAGAAATTACACGACTTGTCTCCGTGCATTCTTAGGCAGTTCAGGCACAGAGAGGCATCCCTTGCTGCTTGAATGCGACGGGGTATCGGAAAACTGCGGAATTTTTCGCATCTGTATACGGGATGCTGGTTTTCGATACAAATTGGACACGATTTACCGGTTTTCGAAAGAAATGCTTATCTTGTCGTTTTCCGCGAATAACTTTTGTTATTAGACTGCGGTGACGGTTTATTTGAAGCAGAAGTCTGAAGTGTATGTTCAGACTTATCTCTATCGCGTTTCGAGAGTCTAGATGCTACCTTATATAAAAATTCAAACATCTCTTCTAATTTTGGGAACGTATCGCGTTTTAATATTTCCTCCCATTTCTCTGCTGTTAATTTGTGCAGTTTTTCTTCCAAAATTTGCACGACAATTTCCTCATTTAAGTTAACTTCTAAAGTTTTTAATGATTCTAAATGTTGCTGAGCTTCATCAGCTAAACGTCTCAAACATTCTGCGGATTCCTTTTCTTGAATAGGAAGGCGCAATAGAAGGCTCAAGTGTCTCGATATAATTAAGCGTTTGTCAGAAAATGCACTTTGTAGTAAGTTCCACGCACGATCATAGTTACCGTCTGTGATTGAAATGTGTTTTATTTTATTTTCAGCTTCTCCAGTTACTGCAGATTTTAAATATTGTAATTTTTCAATGTTATTTAAATCAGATTGATTATGGATCATTGAAGTAAAGGCATCTTTAAAGGATAGCCAGTCTTCATATTTACCGCTAAATTTCGGGAGAGAAGCTTCCGGTAACTTGATACGTCGTTTCATTATTGTGTTACGAGAAGATTCTGCATGTGTATCATGAGAATTATTTTCAACTTCGGGAGAAGTGTGAGGAGCCTGTTTAGCTAAATGCTCTGAAACGATTATTAGATCAAGGTAATCTTCCTGAATTTCAAATCTCTCAGTCGCGTGATCATGGTCTTCTTCCAAAATTTCAAGTTCGTCCGAGACTTTCTCAAAATCGACAAAGATTTGTTTAAATTTATCTACTCGAATATTTCATTTAATTAAATCAGGTTCTTGTTTTTTATATTGTTCTAAAAAATTACGAAATATTTTCAATTGCGCTTTTCGAGTTCCCCGTCTTTGATGTAATCTTTTAATTTCTACGCTCGCCATTTCCGCGAAGATGGATTGGAGGATTACTTGGAAGAAATGTAATATGTATTGATGATGCTTTTAAACGAGCCTACCTTACTGTTTTAACTCTGCTGGTATTGAATCCTTTGGAGATTTGTATTCCTGGAGGTAAAGGCAGCTTCCTTGAGACTCGTTCTGATTGGATTGTTATGGGAAATCTATTCTTTGGTTCTCGAATAGATATGATGAAGTTCAATTTGAATAAAGCACTAACGGTAGTTTCTTTATTCGTTTTCGAAGTTCATACCGTCACTGTTCACTGTTGCTTTATCGGTTTTCAAAGCAAAACACTGATTTGTAACAGTCACTGTCTCTATAAATTTTAATTGACTATTCGCTGTTGCTTTATCGTTTTTCAAAGCAAAACACTGATTTTTAACAGTCACTGTTCACTGCTGCTTTATCGTTTTTCAAAGCAAAACACTGATTTTAACAGTCACTGTCTCTAAAAAATTGTATGTCACTGTTCACTGTTGCTTTATCGTTTTCAAAGCAAACACTGATTTTCAGTCACTGTCTCTAGAAATTTTAAATGTTTATGAGTTGCCTAATCATGAGTTGGCTCATGAAACTATGTATATCACTACACTGTTACACTCTTAATCCGGCTATCGAAGGACCATGTAAGAAAGTTGACAAATATAAGGAACAAGAGTCAAATATTTGCCTAAATAATATCAACTGCTGATAGTATTTTTAGTTGTGATGTGTTGAAGAAACGAGAGACGATATTTTGTCTACCATGATTTATTTTTTAAAGTGTATACAGTGAGGGTGAAAAGACAACTGAACTTACTCGGAGATCTTGAGAGAAATCGAAGGTGCAGAATGCACTTACAAAATACATTTGGAAGGGATGACAATTCCTATTGGACAAAAATAATTTGAAGTGGGAAAAATGTAGTTTACGCCTACTTACTGTCAATCTCTACCTTTAGTTTGCCTGGTTTGCATATTTTCACCTAAAGATTAGATATTTGTCTTGTTTAGAAGAGCACCGCAATAAAGGGCTTAGGACAAAACGTGTTTCAGTAACCATGCCCAAGACTTATAACAATAAACTTTGAAAAGCAATTTTCTCTTTTTCAATAGGACAATATAAATAGCAGTTTGTATACAAAGATCGGGTCTCGTAAACAGACAATCCTTGAGCAGATGTTCTTTTAAAATGGCATTTTAGGTTTCGAAACATGGTAAATTAAATTTGGAAATAGAAAGTATTCTGAAATATAAAATTATGCACCACAAAATTCATAAGCGACGCGACACAGGGTTTAGGATTTATTTGGATGATAAATCGCTCAAGGTATATTGTAACGAAAATAATAAAACTATTTTTGAAGGTATTTATGAGAAACCTAATTGGATTCTTAGATTCGAATTGAAAAAGTCCAACAATAAAAGTAGTGCAACTGGTGATTAATATGAGAAATACAGCTGTAAAGCTCGTATAATAACTAATAATGAACTGCTGGAACAATCACAGACAATGAATCTTGACAATTTAGAGTCAAGCTCGGAGGGAGTAAATGAAGATCAACCGGAGTCGAATCAGGAGGGAGAAAATATTCTCACTTCTGATGGTGACTCGTCTGTGATTGGGAGGAAGAATCTGGAGAAGTTCATTAAAAATAATAATAAAAATAAACAAGTGTCAGAGAATGATAATAACAGAATTGGAGAGTGGGATACCGGCCTGACATTCTTAGAAACGGTTAAAATTGATGAATTAGAATCGTTAGAAAATCTTAATGAAATGTTCACTGAAAATTCGGTTGAAAAACAAAGTGCATTTGTAATACTAAATGAAGCTATGTTATGGCATGTCAGACTGGGTCACGCATCTCTCAATTATTTAAAAAAGTTACGAAAGCTAGAAAAGAAATTAGAAAAAGTTAAATTTGACGATTCTATCTTAGAATGTCAAATACGCATTATGTCAAAAATGGAAAAATTACCATTCAAACAAACGAGAAAAAGAGCAGAGAGGTCACTTCAGCTGATTCATACAGACATAATGGGGCCGATCGAACCGATTTCTTGGCCCGGTCAGAAAAGATATATAATAACGTTCATAGACGACTACTCAAGGTATGCTGGAATATATTGCTTAAAATCAAAAGATGAATCAGGTGATGCTTTAGAGAAATACCTCATATCTTCAAGAAACCTACTTGGAGAAAATGCTAAAGTATGTTATGTAAGATTTGATTGTGGGACTGAGTACACTGGGGGAAAATTTGTTGAAATTATGAAAAGAGAAAATATTGAATCAGAACCCTCTCCACCTTATACTCCAGAACATAATGGTGTAGCAGAACGTTTTAATAAAACAATACAGAAAGTAATAAGGGCCTACATGCGTGATTCTGGAATACCAGACAGTATGTAGGGATTGGCAGCTGAAACAGCTGTTCAATCATATAATATTACACCACACAAACCAATTAAATACGAAGTCCCTGTGCAGAAATTTGCACCGAACGCCAGATGCAACTTTGATCAAATCAGAAGATTTGAATGCATAGGCTATATAAAATTACCTAAAATAGCATCAAAATTCAAACCTGTGGCCATAAAAGCTGCTATCTTCTGTGACATCCGGGCACCAGAAAGTTCGTAGAAACTAAACATGTGCGATTCTCAGAGAAATTGGTATACAGGGATGTATATAAAAATCAAAAGTTCGATCACATAGGATCCGATCAAATAAATGTGGAAGTTCAGCATGATAAATCAATTGATTTTAGACTTACCAAAACTCCACAATCAGAGAACTCCGAGAAAGACAAGGTTGAACCTAAGAAAAGAGGCAGACCTAAGAAAGACAATAAAGAGAAGACTGAAAAATATTCACAAAATCAACAGGAAAACAAAAATGGGCCTGTAACTCGAAGTAAATTGAAGACAAGCTTAGAGAATGAAAAGAATATGAGCAAAGATCAAAATTCAAGAAGGCTAGAAGATATCAGCTTTGAAAAACATTTAAAAATCTCAGAGAAAAATGATATCGGAGAAGATGAGTTATGACACGTCCTACTATCAACTGTTCAGAAAGATCCATCAAATTATCAAGAAGCCTTGCAGTCTAAAGACAGCGATTTTTGGATACAGGCTATGAAAGAAGAACCAGATTCCATAAAAACAAATAACGTTTGGAAACTAGTTGATCGACCAAAAATTGAGTCAAGTGGCAAAAAGCCAAATATAATAGACTCAAAATGGTTCTACAAAAAAAGGCTGAAGCAGATGGCACTGTCAAATATAAAGCAAGACTGGTCATGCGTGGCTTCAAAGACAAAAATGAGTATGACTTGAAAGAGACGTATCCTCCAGTGTCGAGACTATCCTTAATCAGGGCATCGATTTCAGAAATAAACAAACATGACTTAAACGTGTGTCAAATGTATGTCAAGAATGCATTTTTAAATGCTAATTTGGGAGAAGAAGTGTTTATGGAGATTCCTGACGGCTTAGACCTACAAGACGAAACAAAACACAATAAATTGTGCAAATAAGAAAAATCCATATATGGTTTGAAAGTAAGTCCAAAAAGATGGAATAAAACATTCTTAGAAGAAGTTCGAAAATGAGGTTTGAAAAATGACCTACATGATCCGTGTTTATTATGGTAAGCTGGTATTCGTTGTACTATATGCTGATGATATGCTGATCGCCAGTAATGATTCAGAGAAATTAAATCAGATTAAAGGTCATCTGAGTAGAGCTTTACAAATGAAAGATCTGGGAGAACCAAAGACCTTCTTGGGTATGACGATTCAGAGAAATAGACTGAGAAAAGAAATCCTCATACATCAAGCTGATTACATAGAGAAAATATTAGAAAAATTCAATATGAAAGACTGTAAGCCGCAGACTACTCCAATGGTAACTCGACAAGTCAGTAACAGAAACAAAGAAGTAAAATGGAGAATATGGAAAATTCTGAAAACCTGAAAAATACTGACTTGAAGAAGGTTCCGTATCAAGAAGCAATCGGGAGCCTAATCTATCTGGCAAATGCCATGCATCCAGATATAGCCTTTGCTGTGAACTACTTAGCTGGAAAACAGCTGAATCTAACTGAAGAAGATTGGACGGATGTGAAAAGAGTATTTCGATACTTGAGAGGAACAGTAAGTCACGGAATAAGATTCACATCCAACTCAGAGAACTTAGAGGCTATGAGTGACGCAAGCTTCCGAGACAACCAGGAATCGACATCAACTGGAGGATATGTGATAAGACTGTCATAAGAGATAAGACTAGCTTGGAGGAGTCATAAGCAGTCTCATGTAACATTGTCCACTTGCCAGGCAGAATACTTGGCTATGAGTGATACCTGTCAAGAGATGATCTCACTCGATAAATCTATCAGGTATATTGACGGAACAACTCATTTGCCAATAACCATTTGGTGTGATAACAGTTCTGCTGCAGATTGCACTAAAATGAATGGGAGCCATAAATTGAAAACATTCGATGAGAATGTAGATGCCCTGCCGATGGAACAGCACTGAAACGGCACTCAAACGGCACTGCCCAGTGCCGTTTCAGTGCTGCTCGTTTAAAGCTACTCAAATTACAGTTTTAAATGCCTGCAGAAGTTCCCTTTATACCTGCGAATAGGCTACCAAGTAGACCAGCTGAAAGGGATTAAAAATGAAAAATTAAAATTTGTGAAATTTTGAAATTACCTCTGCGAAAGTTAGAAATTCAGAATTTACGGGTTTCGATAATTTCAGATATCTAACTTTTTTTGAAAAGTTTAAAATTTGAATGAACATAATGTATCTCGTAAATGGAATGAGATACGCCAAAACAGACAACATTTTCGAATTCAACTTCAGAATAGTATATTAGTATATAATTTATAAGTATAAAATATATATAATGAGAAAATTCATAAATTATAAAAAAGTGTTAATAATTTGAAGAAAATTTTAAAAAGGGATTCGGGTTGGTAGCGGCCAACTGCTGTAAACCACTCTGCCTGTCCGGTACGTGACGAATACAATAGAACCATTATATGACCGTCGCATCACCCTCAGTGCCGTTTAGGTGCCGAAATCAGCAGAAACAGTCACTGAAACGGCACAGGCGGCCCATTGCCGTTCGCCAGTGCCGTTTCAGTGCTGTTTCATCGGCAGGGTGTAATCAAAAGAAATCTGTCTATCAGAGAAGAGACAGGGGTCAGAAAACATATGGCTGATACACATGGAGACTCTATCAAACAATGTGTAGACGGGGGGAAAGTCAAAGTTGAGTGGATCGAAACCAAAGAGAACTTGGCTGATATCTTGAACAACCCGTTACCTCAAGTATCTCATTGTTATTTAAGAATCAAAATTAGTAACTTGGTATTTAGAGAATAGAAAATAAATCCTTCAGAGAATATAGGAGAATTACTCAAAAAAAAATCTGCCCGCTCTACTCGTTCTTTCTTTTTAGGCCATAAAAAAGTGTGCCAAAGCTTAATCAAATCTGATCATTTTTTAGAAAGTTATCGTGGCTACAGACAGACAGACTACAGACAGACACCTTGGTAAAAATAGTTTTTTCTGACTCAGGAGGTCTCAAAACGTGGAGATTTAATGAAAACCGACTATGTCAAATTTTACATAAAACCAATACCTTCTCATTAGAATGAGAATGTAAAAATAGTAATGATATGCAATATAACATATGTATTAAAATTGTGTTTTTTATCTGTTCACAGGGAATCAGTCGTAAGCTAATACTCCAGTTTTAACAAGAGACTGCAAGAGAAGAAACTAACTAAGAGAATCAAGAATATACCAGATCACAAAGTTCATTTCGTTAAACTTTTAACTTCTTTGCAGCATTGTGAACACATTACATATAACTAAACTGTAGACTGTAACTTACTTATATTTTAATACATATTGTAAACTTTAAATTTATATTAAGTATGTCGCTATTGACAAAGGGAGGGAGTGTTAGAATAAAGGCTTTGCCAACTGCGAACGCAGCGCCCTCGTCTGCATGTCGAGCGATCAGAGTAATAGATTTGGGTGAGCCAGAGCGTTTCATTCATTATTAGCTCTACTGCCCTCTGATACGCACGCTTAAGTCGCTTGAGGTTTGCTGGTCTCTGTAATAGAATTGCCTCTTAGAGAATGAAGGTTTCTCAATAAAGGAGAATTTAGCTGAACTCAAAGTGTTGTGTGTGAGTGATTTTCCCGGATCCGAAGCCCATCCTGAGACGTTACATCCAACAATATCGAACACACAAATGAATGAAAAAAACAAAATTTTTAATTGCCAAAAACATAAAATCCCGAATTAGAAAATATCCGAAACTAAAATTCACCGACTTCCAGACCGACTTATAAAATAAACGAATAATTAAATTCCCACAAATATTTCAGTTCTCGAAATTTAGAACTGCTGAACATACATATTTTCATTTATACACATTTATACACATTTATACACATTTATATTTTCGGCAATTTGTTTTGCTAATTTGTGGTTTTGTTATTCATTTTTCCGTTATTTTGTATTAGTCCCCGATAGTCAAACACTTTTAAATATAATGATGAAGAACTACTTTTTAAATATTTTCTTACAATATAATGCTACTATATAATGAATATATAATTATTATATTTGTTATATTACGAACAAGGAATAAGATGAATCATAAAATATTGTTTTCTATTATAATTAAATAACGAACCTGCAAATGTGATATATTTTTAAAATAGACTTTGCAACGAATCTAAAATATTTGAACATTTGTACAGTCACTCTTGAAGAAAGACCATTAAGGAATATTTTTTATCTTTGGCAACAAATAAATTAATTGAAAATTATTTTTGAAGTGTTTCCTAGTTTTAAAATATTTATAATCTATTTAAAACGTCTTAAATTTCTAAAAATAGTTTTAACTGACTAGAATTTTTCTCAAAATTGTCAAATATCATTCAAATTTTTTTAAAAATTACCTTATAATCATCTAAATTTTCCCAGAAATCTTAAGAAAATTTGTTTATTCTCTTGAAAACTTTCGAAAATATTTTAAAGCTCCTAAAGTTTAGTTTTAAAATATTAAAAAGTCTACATTTATAAAAATCTTTTAAAGTTTAAAATTCATTTTGAATCTCTTAAATTCTACTAAATATCTCTTCAACTTACTCCATTTTTTATTTTTTTTTATTTTGTAATCCTAACAAATTCTTTAAAAACCTTTTTTAATTTCCTCATGAAGTTCATTTTTTTAAATAAAAAATTATTTAAAATTTTCACGCGAACATAAGGAAAATTCTAATTTTTTAATCTTCTCAGAACTTCTAAACCTTCTAATCTCTCAAAATTATTTAAAGTTTTCCTACATTTTTTATTTATTCTGGAAAATTAAAAAAATTGCCTTCAAATCTTTCAGATTCTTTTTTGACATTTTTAAAAATCTTTTTACATAATCTCTTAAAATTAATTTTTCGAAATAAACCATTTCTCCTGAAATCTTTCATAACTATTAAAAAGCTTCTAGCTTTTTTATTCGGGATCTTTGGGTTCTCTGAGTTCACTTTTCTAACCTGAATTGTACCCCGGAGCGATACACATCGACATAATTAATGGAATAAATTAAAAAAAAAGGAACAGAAAAAGACTATTAGAAAAATCGACCGTGTTATTTTCACAATAATTACATGAGTAAACCGTTTTCTTGATACATTTTTGAAAGTTTGTAACGGCTCTACGCCGCCGCATGGCCGTTTTCAACACATGGAACATTTTCAACTCTCGATGACAGGAAGCTGCTCATGACAACCATCACGATCACAACAAAAGTGAGGTTATGTTACCCATGTTTTTCACTTACCTGTGAAATGAAAATCTATTTGACACAAAAACTTCTTTGACATTTTGAAAACATCGTTGAGAATGTTTGTCAACATTGCACGTGACTTCCCTTTTTTATTAACTAATAAAACAATTTTATTTGTTATATCATTTCAAAATACGCGGGCGAAATGTGCCTGTGCTCGACAGCGCCCTCAACGGTTGAAAACAACCCCACTTTATTTTGTTTATTAATTGTTCATAACATTTAGTTTTCCATGGGATTCTATGCCATAACGAAAATATGCATGCTAACGATAAGTTCATTAATTATACTTAATGACATACATTAGTTAATTGTTCTACAATGTGCTCTATATTTTGTTTATTAATTGTTCATAACACTTACTCTTACCTTGAATTCTATGCTATAATGAAAATGTGCATGTTAGCAATAAGTTAATTAGTTATACTTAATGGTATTCATTAGTTCATTGTTTTTTTGTCTTTTAGTTCTTGCTATTTCATTAATTGATTATTTATCCTAATATACATCTAAAATATATGCCACTTGTTTCTTAGCTTTTTTTTATTATAAAATTATCAAAAAACGTGATGTCATTAACTAGTTAATTGTTCTAAAACACTACAAATTTTTAGCTTTTAAGCTTAGTTTATAACAATTAGTATCATCAGGAGTTGTATGCCAATCTTGCAATTAGCATTAGAGTAGAAATGTGTCATTGTACAAAAAGTTTCAAGCATTAGTTAATTGTTCTAAATTATGACTTTTCGATAATATTTGAAAAATTATTAAAAAATAGTACTATCACCGAAAAATATATGCCATATTATTTTCGGTAGAAAAGCAGTACACAAATAATGCTCTAAAGGACACGGCATAATATCTAGCCGGGCTCGAGCTCTACACTGTTAAAAATGTTTGCAATTTTAATATACATTTAATATACATTTGTATATTAAATCTAAAACCTAGGTATACGGAATCGCCATTAAGAGACTATGTTATTAAATTTCATATACCGCATATTGATCATTTATCAGAAAAGTCCGATATTTGCACTTTACAAAAATTAAAAACAATTCTGGCAGCAATTTTCAATTATAAATGATCAGAAAGAATATTTTCTCCTAGATGAATGTAAACTACACTGGTTTTTCAGAGACAAGTTTAATTAAACAAATAATTAAGAAACCTAACCTCCAAGCACCTGTACTCACGTTAAAATTCTAAAATTCGCAGCGAATTTTAGGAATAATTCCACCCGTACGTTGCACTTTAATTGTAATTAAGAATTTAGTCGACGAATGTAAGGTTATTGCTTTATTTTTTTTAATTTGACAAGATCTGAAGGTATCAAAGGACTTGTTGTTTTCACGCATTCTGTTTTAC
>CAKNYM010046880.1:23248-39806 GCA_932195095.1 Andricus curvator | reverse complement strand
TTATATATTATATATTATATATTATATATTATATATTATATATTATACATTATATATTATATGTTATATGTTATATATTATATATTATATTCAAAATATTTGCACCAATATTCAACTACATAACCTTGAAATAAATAATTCATGCTCCTTAATATAGAAAAATTATAATTTAATCTTTATGTAATTTAACCCTCCGTTTGGCATATGGGTCCAGTCAGACCTTTCGCAATTCAAACTGTTTTTTTAGTATACTTCTGATTGAGTTAGTGACTTGAAACTCCCTGACTTTTCCTAAAATTTTCTCAGCTATCATTTAAAAAAAGAATTGAAAGGATGCATGCCATACAAGGATAATTGCAAGGACATTTATTCAAATATACTTCGGTTTGGCACATGTGGCCTGGCCAGACCCCTATATATTTTATGCGGAAATGTATGAAATATGCATAATCCATTTTGAACATTTTGATTCGTTTTTTTAGTTTCCCTTGGTATTTTTCCATTCAAATTGCCTTCCATATTCTCTTGGCATCTTGCATACACATATGTGAACATTATAAAGTGAACCCTTACTTCTCCTGCTACCATTTCCATCACATCACTCACTTCCCATACCCTCACTTTCATTAATTCCCTTCCAACACTGCCCAGCCCCTCATTAACCCTACTTTTCACCCCCCCCCCTCACCTTACCTTGCCCTCATCTACTTTCCCTCTCCTCAACTCCCCTACATTCATTCCCCACGCATCCGATCCACGCACTTTCTCACCCCCTTCACTTCTCTTACTTCTCCCTCCTCTACATGACCACCCCTAACATTCTTCACATCCCTCACTTCTATTACTTTCTATCTCCTCACTTTCCTTATTTCTCCCTCTCTCACATCCCAGACTTAAATTCGCTTCTCCTACTTCCCAATTCCTCACATCCCACACTTCCAATCCCATCACTTCCCTCACTTCTCTATCTTCTATTTCCCCTAATTCTACTCCCATACTTCTCCTCCCCTCCCTTTCTTTACTTCTCCCTCATCTCCTTTTCCTCTTCTCAATTCCTCTAGTTCCATTCACTTCTCTTACTTCTCCCTCCTCTACATCCTAACCCCAGACATTGTTCACATCCCTCACTTCTCCCTCTTTCTACTTTCTCACATTCCTTACTTCTCCTTTCTCTAATTCCCCACCCGTCACATCTCTCAGTTGCACTTACTTCTCCTACTTCCCAAACCCTCACATCCCACACTTCAAATCACATCACTTCCCTTATTTCTCCATCCTCTACTTCCCCTAAATCAACTCACATACTTCTCCTACTTCTTCTCTCTTCCCTTACTTCTCCCTCATTCACATAAATTCCATTTATAAGAATAACCCTTCGATGGCACACTTCCCGATGCGTAACATAGCTGGCATACTGGGGGCTTTTTGACCCCAAGCGAAAAAGGCTTCCCGCAAAGAGCCAATTCATTATTTTGAGTAGCTGCATTTTTTACACACTCTTGGATAGTTACTGCAAAGAATGCTGTGGGTTATTTAGTTCAAAATTTCTTCTAAATATGAAAAAAAGATTGTAAAAGTTAAAAAATAGAGAAAAATGACATTTTTTACGAGTTGAAGGGGGTATCTGGCTAAGGCGGCAGGGCCGTATAAGTACCATTTTCAAATGTGCCATCCAAGGGATAGTACAGATCATAATAAAGCGTAAAAATGAAGGGAAAAATAATAGATTTTCTTCACCTGTGAAATTTGTTTTTCTACATTAAATTTTTTTAGTTTTACCACAGTAGGTAATGAAATATATGCGAAAGCTGCTAGGAGTAAGAAAAAAACAAAAATATATACCTGCGTGCTATATAAATGCATTTCAATACACCTCCAAAAACGCAGTATTTCCATACATTTGTATGAAAATATACAGGGGTCTGGCCAGACCACATGTGCCAAACCGAAGGTTATCGGAACATGTGCCAAACGGAGGGTCAATATTGTAAAAAAATTAAATCAGCTAATAATTAATTAATCATTTTTCAACATGAAAAGCTATAATAATTATTCCCATTGAAACATTTAAATAATGTTTATTTTATATTTTTCAAACAATTTATTTTTTTATAATAATTTATGTTAGCTAATATTAAAAACAGATGGGAGAAAAATGTAAGGGATGATCTAAAAGAACTAACATGATTGCTTAAACTGGATGGAGGATGCACAGTTTCGGGTAGAGGAGGCAATGAACTTTCGAGTTCGAATTGCTAATCGATAATAATGATAATAATAATAATATTAAAAAATTAAAATTAAATCTTTAAGTAATTTAATATTGTGCAAAAAATAATCAGCTAATAAATAATCAATGACTTCAGAACATGAAAAGCATTAAATCATTGTTTTTATCGAAACATTCAAATAATTTTTATTTTATATTTTTCTGAAAATTTCACTCATCAACAAACTTTTGAAGTAATTACAGAAAAAATGAAAACATGTGTACAGATAATTTGGAAAATTGAATTCAGATAATCATATCACATCATCCGAAACATTTTAAAAATTATGTAACTGGAATAGGGGTATTTTAAATATAAATAAACTTTTATTATACCAATTATATGCAATCTTCAATTACATAATCTTACAGTAAATAATCAATTTATGTTACTCAATGGAAAAAAATTTAAATTCAACATTACAACAACATTAAGTACATCATTTAATATTGTGAAAAAAATTAATCAGTCAATAATCAATCAGTCAGTTTACAAAATAAAAAGCCTTAAATAATTATTTTCATTAAAAAATCCAAATAATATTCACTTTATATTTTTCTTAATCTGGAAATTTCATTTTTGAAAATTTTAAATATTAATAACCTTTTAAATTAATTTTCAGGAAAAAATAAAACTCATGAACATTGTACATATAATTTTGAAAATTGAATTCAGATACTCATTTGACATCATAAATATTATGAAAAAAAATTTAAGTAAATAATTAATTTATGTTACTTGATAGAGAAAAATTGAAATTAAATATTTATGTATGTATGTATATTTAATCTCTCCCTTACCTTGCAGTGAATAATCAATTTATGTTATCTAATGAAAATTAATTAAAATTCAATATTTATGTAATTCAACATTGTGAAAAACATTAATCGGCTAATAATTAATTATTCAGTTTATAACATGGAAAGTATCAAATAATTATTTTTATTTAAACATTCAAATAATTGTTACTTCATATTGTTATGAAAATTTGAATTAATTTAATAATTATTGTTGGTCGAATGAATATAACCGTGAGGTGTACTTTAAAGTTTAAAGATTTGCCTACATATAAAAGCATATGTACATATAATTTTGAAAATTGAATTCAGATACTCATTTCGCAATCTCATCAACAATTGGACATTTATGTAACTGGAATAGGGCTATTTTCATAATCTCAAAGTAAATAATCAATTTATGTTACTTAATTATAGAATACTAAATTTCAATCTTTATGTAATTTGATATTTTGAACCAAATTAATCAGCTAATTCTTAATTAATTAGTTCACAACATAAAAAGTATGAAAAAATTATTTTCATTGAAACTTTCAAATAATTTTTACTTTATATATATTTTTCTTTTTTGGACTTTTCTTTTATTAAATTTAATTTATTAATAATCTTTTAACTAATTCCAGAAAATGCAATTTTTAACAGAAATAGTTAATATTTAATTAATGATATCAGAACATAGAAAGCATTTAATAATTATTTTCATTGAAATATTAGAATAATTGTATTTAATATTTATCTGAAAATTTCTATTATTAATAACCTTTCAAAGTAAAACCAAAAAAATTAAAATATTTGCACATATAATTTTTAAATTGAATTCGGATACTCACTTCACAACATCACGAACATTTAAAAAAATTATATAATTGTAATGGAGATATTTTAAAGGAAAAATAAATGTTTATCATAACAATTAACAATAGCAGACAATATTAAATCAGATAACCTTAATGTAAGTAATCAATTTATGTGACTTAATTGGATACAATTCAAATACAATCTTTATGTAATTCACTTTTTTGAAAAAAATGAATCAGTCGATAGTTATTAATAGTTCATTCATCAGTTCATAACATAAGTTCATAACATAAAAATCAACCCACAATATCATTTGCATTGAAACATCAAAATAATTTTTATCTTATATTTTTCTAAAAATTTCAATTATTTATAATCTTTTTAACAAATTCCATAAAAACTTAAAACACATTTACGTATAATTTTTAAGATTTAATTGAGATAATTATATCAAAACATCGTAAACATTTATATACTATAATAAATAAACTTTATAAATATAAATATAAATAATAAACTTTTATTATAGAAATCATATTCAATAGTCTATTACATAACGATTCCTTTTATACCACAATCTTACACAAGATGGAGGTTACCTTTTTTCATATGAAGGATTTGAACTTTTATTCCTGAAAATTTAATTTGTTTATGAAATAGAATCAGTTAATATCTAATCAATTAGTTCACAACATGAAAAGCATTAAACAATTATTCTCACTGAAACATTCAAAATAGATTTTTTCATTTGAAATTGCATTTCTATACATTTAATTTATTAATGACTTTTGAAACTAATTCAATTACATAACCTTAAAGTAAATGATAAATTTATGTACTTAATTGAAAGAAATCAAAATCAATCTTCATGTAATTTATTATTTTGAAAAAAATTAATCAGATAATAATTAATCAATCAATTTAAAAAATAAAAAGCATTTTTTTTTAATTTGTACTTTCATTTCTAAAAATTCAATTTATTCGTAACCTTTTATACTAATTTTAGAAAAAATAAAACATATTTACACATATATTTTTGAAAACTAAATTGAGATACTCATTTTACAAAATCAGGCACATTTGAAAAATGATTTAATTGTAATGAGGGTATTTTAAGTATAAATGAACTTTTATTATACAAATTATAAGCAATATTCAATTATATAACCTTCAAGTAAATAATCAATTTATGTTACTCAATTTAGAAAAAAACTAAATTTTAATCTTCATTTAATTTATCATCGTGAAAAAAATTAATCAGCTAATAATTAATTAATTATTTCACAAAATAAGTATCTATGAACTATAATTTTCATTAAAACATTCAAATAATTTTTACCAAATTTTTTAAAAAATTTTAACTCTCATTTATGAAAATTTGATTAATCAATAACCTTTTAAACTAATTAAAAAAAAATCAAAACGTATGTACACATAACTTTGAAATTTTAATTCAGATACTCATTTCACAAGATGAAAAACATTTAAAAAATTATGTTAGTAGAATACGGGTATTTCAAATATACACTGTTAGAAATTTCTATAGCGATTTTACTATAAATGTAATGGAAGCAATATGCATATACGTGTAGTAAATTTAATATACCATCATCTGGTAAAATTAATATACATGTATAGTAAAACAGAGCGCGTGAAAGTTGAAAGTTCTTTGATGCACACAAATCTTGTCAAATATTAAAAAATAAAGTAATAACCTACAATTCATCGACTAAATTCATATTTATAATCAAAGTGCAACGTATAGGTGGGATTTTCTTCAAAATTCACTGTAAATGTCAGAATTTTAACAAAACAACCGCTGCTTTTAGGTTAGGTGTCTTAATTATTCGCTTAATTGAACTTTTCCACTTAAAACCCAGTATAATTTATGTTTAACTAGAAAAAAATATCATGCTTTATTATTTGGAATTAACGATTACTGCCAACATTAATTTTAATTTGTGTAAAGTGAATTTACCTGACTTTTCTAAGAGTTGACCAATATACATGTATATGAAATTTACTATGCAGCCTCTTAATTACTATTTCCTGGACCGAGTTTTTAGATTTACTATACAAATGTATAGTAAATCTATATTAAATTTACAAACATTTTTAACAGTGTAAATAAACTTCTACTATACAGGGTGTCCAAAAAGTCCCGGGACGGCTAAATATTTCCTCAGGTAAGATATTTTTCAGGGCGGTCAAGGTCATTCTTGAAGGAACTTTCAACAAGGAATTCAATGGTGACCTTTATTTTGATCTTGACCATGACCTTCACGGTCATTTCAAGGTCAAATTGATTTTTTTAAATGGGAACCTCTATTTTTGACCCCGGGAACTGAGAGAGCGGAAAATTTTACGTCCAGATATGACCTTGATAAATCGAAAATTTGACCTGGGAAGGTTATGGCAAGGTCAAACAACATACAGCAGGATGACTCGACCAGCATGCATTTATGAAGAAAATGTTCAACGCAAGAGTTGTAGCATTTTATACTCCCGATCGATTGGTGACTTTGACCATGTCTATGATCAGAACCTTCACCAGGACATTTTCTTCAAAAATGCATGCCAGTCGAGTCATCCTGCTGCACGTTGTTTGACCTTGGCCTGACCTTTCCAGGTCAAATTTTCGATTTGTCAAGGTCATATCTGGACGTAAAATTTTCCGCTCTCTCAGTTCCCGGGGTCAAAAATAGAGGTTCCCATTTTAAAAAATCAATTTGACCGTGAAATGACCGTGAAGATCATGGTCAAGATCAAAATAAAGGTCACCATTGAATTCCTTGTTGAAAGTTCCTTCAAGAATGACCTTGACCGCCCTGAAAAATATCTTACCTGAGGAAATATTTAGCCGTCCCGGGACTTTTTGGACACCCGGTATAAATTATAGCCTATATATAGATTATATATTCAATTACATAACTTCAAAATAAATAATCGATTTATGTCACTTAAAAGAGAAAAAATAAAGTTCAATCTTTATGTAATTTACTATTGTGAAAAAATTAATCAGGTAATAATTAATTAATCAGTTTACAAAATAAAAAGCATTCAACTATAATTTTTATTAAAAAATTCAAACAATTCTCACTTTATCTATTTTTTTAAAATTTGAACTTTCAATTCTGAAAATTCAATTTATTAATAACCTTTCAAACTAATTCCAGAAAATGTAAGTTTTAATATAATAAATTGATAATTAATTAATCAGTTCACAACATAAAAAGCATTAAACAATTATTTTCATTGAAACATTCAAATAATTTTTACATTGTATATATTTTTTTGTTTGAAATTGCATTTCTATACATTTAATTTATTAATGACCTTCAAAACTAATTCCGTACAAAATTAAAATATATGTACATATTAATGAATGATTTCGCCACATAAAAATCAATAAACAGTTATTTTCATTAAAACATTCAAATAATTTTTCACTTTATATTTTACTGAAAATTTGAATTAATAATAATCTTTTTAACTAATTCCATAGAAAAGTAAAATATGTGTACATATAATATGGAAAGCATAATTCAGGTACGTATTTCACAACATCACAAAAATTTGCAAAAATTATACAATTGGAATAGAGGTATTTTGAACATAAATAATCTATTATTAAAAAAATTATAGCCAATATTCAATTACATAGCCTTGAAGTACATAAATAATCAATTTATGTACTTAATTTTAACAAATCAAAATTTAATATTTATTTAATTTAATATTGTGAAGAAAATTAATCAGTTAATAATTAATTAATCTGTTTACAACATGAAAGGCATTAAACTATAATTTTCATTCAGGCATTCAAACAATTTTTATTTTACATTTTTTTCTAAACTTTCACTTTCATTTCTGAAAATTTGATTTGTTATTGACCTTTTTTAGTAATTTGAGAAAAAATTAAAACATATATACATATAATTTTGAAAATTAAACTCAGATAATCATTTCGCAACATCACCAACATTGGCAGAAATTACGTAATTGGAATATAGGTATTTTAAATGTAAATAAACTTTTATTATACAAATTATAGCCAATATTCAATTACATAATCTTAAAGCAAATAATAAATTTCTGTACTTAATTGAAACAAATCAAAATCAATCTTCATGTAATTTAATATTTTGAAAAAAATTAATCAGATGAAAAGTAATCAATCAGTTCAAAAAATAAGAAGTATTAAACTATAACTTTCATTAAAACATTAACATAATTTTTAATTCATATTATTATAGATTAGCAGTTCGAACTCGAAAGTTCATTGCCTCATCTACCCGAGACCGCCACACATCTCTATCTTGTGCATTCTCCATCCAGTTTAAGTAATCATGTCCTAGTTCTTTTAGATCATCCCTTACATTTTTCTCCCATCTGTTTCTCGGTCTGCCTAGGGGTCTCTTACCAGTCGGTCTCCCTCTTAAAACTTGCGCCACTGTTCTTTCATTGCCCATTCTTGCTACATGCCCCGCCCATCTTAATTTACGCGCTTTCATTACTCTATTAATATTTGCTGACCCGTAGAGAGCGTGCAGCTCATTATTATGCAGTTTTCTCCACTCGCCGGTCTCTTCGTCCCTTTTTGGACCATAGATTTTTCTAAGTACTTTATTCTCGAAAACTCTAAACCTATTCTCTTCTCCTTTCGTCAGCGCCCACGTTTCACACCCGTACATGACGACCGGCATTATTATCGTTTTGTAAATTCTTACTTTGATGTTTCTAGATAGCGATCGCGATTTTAGTAGCGTGTTTGCTGCATAATAGCACCTATTGCCAGCGTGTAGCCGCGCATTGATTTCCGTTTTAATCTTATTTTCGCTAGTTATAATAGACCCGAGGTATTTAAACTCGTTAACCCTTTCGAATTTCATATTTCCGGCCATTAGATCCCCGTCTTGATTACTTTGTCCGGACCTGACGACGGTCATATATTTTGTCTTCGATTCGCTAACTTCCAAGCCAATCTCTTTGGCTTTTGCGATCAAGATTTCTGCATTTTTAGCTACCGTTTCTTTATCATCCCCTAGTACGTCGAGATCATCCGCATATCCAAGAATTTGTATTACCCCATTGAGGGTAGCACCGGTCGGGTTCGCCTGCACTTGCCTAACCACGTATTCTAAAACTAAGTTAAAAAGGACGCACGAAAGTGCATCGCCCTGTTTCAGGCCATCGCGGATCGAAAACTCTTCAGATAAACTACCGTTTACGCGTATTCTACCCTTACTGCCGCTTAAGCAAATTTCGATAAGTCTAACCAATTTTCTTGGCACACCCAAGAACTCTAGGATCCAGTACATTCGCGCGCGTATAATAGAGTCGTAAGCTTTTTTAAAATCGATAAATAGCTGATGTACTGCTTCTTTAAATTCCCATTTCTTTTCTAACAGTTGTCTAATTGTAAACATTTGATCGCTTGTAGATCGGTTTCGGCGGAATCCACACTGGTAATCCCCAATGATTTCCTCGGCAAAAGGAGTTAGTCTACTTAGGATAACATTAGACAGGATCTTGTAGCACGAAGGCACAAGTGAAATTCCCCGATAGTTGTTACAGTTAGTTTTATCGCCTTTTTTAAAGATGGGAATAATGATAGAGGTATTCCATTCTTCCGGCATGCGTTCTGTTTTCCAAACTGCGCGTATCAATTTACAAATTTGCCTTGTGAGGCAAGGGCCTCCATTTTTTATCAGTTCTGACGGTAGGTCATCGATGCCCGCGGCTTTGTTATTTTTCAACTTCTTGATGGCCATTTCTATTTCTATATCAGTAGGATCGTTAATTAATAGATCAGCAGTGTGGATTTCGCCGAGATTACCTTCAACGGGGGCTTCACGTACATTTAATAGTTTATCGAAATAATCTTTCCATAAATTCAGTCTCTCTGTCGCATCGGCTACTAGATTGCCATTTTCGTCCCTCATTACTTCCGTTCTACTTTGAAAGCCTTTCCTTATAAAATTGATTCCCCTGTACATCTCACGCGGGTTATTTTGTTTATTATGCGCTTCTATTGCTAGTATTTTATTCTTTTCCCACTCCCTTTTCTTGGATCTATAGAGCCTATTTGTACTTTTGCTAATCTCGAGATATTTCTTATGTGTTTGATCGCACTTATTTTGTAAACTACTTAGTCTGGCTTTCCGACGTTTCTCAAACCAGAGTTTGCACTCTTCGTCAAACCATGGTTTGCTTTTGGTTACTTTCTTAAAACCTATCGAAAGTTTCGCGGCTGCCTTTATCGCCTTTTTCGTATTGCTCCACAGGGTTTCCGGGTCCTCCTCGCGATTATTGTTATCGTCTCTCTGTTCTTGGAGAGCGTCGAAACTATTAGAAATCTCAACTTGGTAATTTAATGTTTCTGTTGCTGTTTTGAACTTATCTATATTGAAACGAACTGTTGGCTCTGTGCGGCTTGTTTTCTTACTTAGCGCTAGCCTAGATCTTAGTTTTACTATCACGAGAAAATGGTCTGAATTTAAATCCGCTCCCCTATACGATCTTATATCGAGAATGTTTGTATGACGTCTTCTGTCTATTAGAACGTGATCAATCTGATTGTGAGTTTTACCATCTGGTGATGTCCAGGTGGCCTTATGTATATTTTTATGCTTGAAATATGTGCTTTTGACAACGAGGTTCTTTGAAGCTGCAAAGTTTATTACTCTGGTTCCATTATCATTACTGACGTCATGCAAACTTTCTGATCCTATTGTAGGCCTATACATTGGTTCTTTTCCAATTTTCGCGTTGAAGTCCCCCAATACTATTTTTGCGTCAAACGTTGAGAACTTGTCAAAAACCTGCTCGATTGTTTCATAAAAAAGATCTTTAGTGTCTTCGTCTTTGTCCTCGGTGGGGCAGTGCACATTGATTAATACGTGTTTGCTGAAATTACCCTTTAGTACAATGTATGATAACCGGTCATTAATGAATTGCATGTCGATAAGTGCTTGCGAAATTCGTTTATTAATAAGAAAACCAGTCCCCAGTCTTTGCCCCTTAGCTCCCCCATAGTGAAAAGTATAGTCATCCTTAGAAATTGACGCGAAATCGCCCGACCAGCAGGTTTCTTGAAGTGCTATTAAGTCAGTTTTGTATTCGATTGCTATCTTAATGAGTTCGCTAAGTCGGCCAGTTTTTAGACTACGCGCGTTTAGAGTTCCCACCCTTAGATCTTTAACTGTAGTTTTTTGTTTTTGTAAGTTAGCCATGGTAGTTTCAAGATAATCCGCACGTTAGGATCCTATTCCGATCGTAGGTGAGTCCACTGTCCCAGGAGTGATAACCCCCATACCTCCCTAGGTCTAAGTATGGGAGCTTTCCGACTCTGACAAGGACCATGTCAACTTGTCGTCAGACACATTACAGTTTCATCCTCGTACCCTAACGTCCCCCTGCAAGGCAGCGCGCCTACTGGCATCAATACCCCTTTGGCCCTATGCAGGCGAATCATTCCACACATCCCTTGCGGGCAGTGTCATCGCTGCAGTGTCCAATGGGCAGCAGGATTTTTCCCTTACAAGATTTTTAGTTTTGGTTCGGGTATAGTTTCTAGGTGGATACACGCTGCACCTCGGCTTGCCAGAACCCACCCACTGCGTATGAACGCGAATGGGTGGGTCCTCCCAAGCCATGGTTGTCGTGTACCTATTTTCTACCAGTGCTGAATTCACCACAGACACGACTGGTTCCTATCGGCTGTCCGCGACTGCTTATTCTTGTATTCGCAGCTAACCTTAGGGGCTGTTCAGCCTCACGGGCCGTTCCTCTTAAAACATTAACATAATTTTTAATTCATATATGCTTTTAAAATTTGAACTTTCATTTCTGAATATTTGATTTATTAATAACCTTTTAAACTAATTCCAGAAAATGTAAGTTTTAATAGAATCAGTTAATAATAATTAATTAATCAGTTCACAATATAAAAAGCATTAAACAATTATTTTTATTGGAACATTCAAGTAATTTTTACATTATATATATGTTATTTAAATTTAAAATTGTATAATAATGCTATTATAACATATGTGACTGGATTGGTAATATAGAAAAATAAAAATTACTGGAATACATTTTACGACGCGTATTCATAAAGTCAGTCATTAAAAACAAAGATAAAAACATAAATACATAAATTAAATAAATTCATTTTGATAATTGGAGCTATTATTGAAAATATAATTATCTGTGATCGATAAAAAAAGAAATCTACTTTTCCACTTCTGTTAGTTTTAATTTTAATAAATAGAGGTCACCATATGACTCACGAAGTGGCGACTAAGAAAACTTCCTCCATGAAACTACAATGACGGTTACGAGTTTTCATCTATAGGAAAAGACGGCGGTCACCACTCAATCGACCGGCTGTTCATCTTGGGCATACATCTCTATTTTTCTGGTAGAGTGTAAGTTGAGAATCAAAAATTTGCAAAAAACGGAAAATAAGTCGGTCTTTGTCACATGCTATCTCGGCCCCTTGTAATCAGAAAACGAGTCGAAAATACTCAATCGATGCGGAATTAAATAAGCTTTCCAACGGAATAAAAAAATCTGTATAACTTATGTTTTGTAGATTTAGCCACTTACTGAAGCAAGCCTGTTTTTTATCTGATTTTGGTGAGTGTACGCACAATTTTGACTGACAGTGTATACATATTTGATACATGCATCTTCAAGACACTGGGAAAATAAAAAGCACCAATAATCAAGAAAAAAGATAAAACGAAAAATTGTTCTTGTTTTGAAAATTTTGGCCAGTGTCCTTTTTCTTTTTTTTTAAATAATTTTTCTTTATTCACCCTATTATGTAAAATAAATCGTGTTACATACCTGTCTAAAGATACTGCTACAAGGCTGTATACAGAAGCCGCAACAGATACGCCCTGTATGTATGGAACAGTTTTGCACATAAACCATCCAAGGACCCAAGCTGAAAAATACAAATGATGTTGAAAATTATTGGGAATTTCATATTGAATTTTTGGAGACACTCCAAACCATCACTTGCGTATACATAATTATATATATATATATATATATATATATATATATATATATACCTATATAATTAAAAATGATATACACTTGGTTCCCCGTAACACCCTTTACGTATAAATATATATGACGTATGGATATTGGCGCCACAGGCGCCCTCACCTACGACTCGTTACAAAAACATTGCGCTCGTTTCAAAAAGGCCGGTCATTCCACACTAGTCACGAAATGTACTATTAAACTCGTATCACTATCCCTCAAGTACGTATTAGCGACCAATTTTTTTAAAATTGTAAGGTAAATGAATGCACAAATTGTTCAAAAGTTGAGCGTTTTCCTTTATTTATTTTAGGAAGAGCGTCAAATAATTGAAAGAATATCTATAAGTTACTGACTTGGAACAAGGAATTGCCGTAAAAAATTATTATTTCGATTTTGAGACAGGGAATTTTCTAAGAGATTTATAATCCTGAGTTGGAAGGGGAAAGAAATAAAAGAAATGTAACAAAAAATTCACGTAAAGAATAGTATATTTCTCAACGAGTGCAGAAGGAGCTTTTTTAACGAATGTGACGTTTGCAACGCGACGCCAAAGGCGAGTTTTGCAACCACATGAGTAAAAAAAGCTCTTCTGCACCAGCTGTGGGCTATATATTTTCCCAACAACGTGGAGAAAAGCGAGTTTTTACTCTCTAAATCTAAATCAGTGAAAAGTCACTGATTGCCAGTGAAATGTCACTGATTCAAATAGCTAGAATCCGGTCACTGACAACCAGTGAAAACTTACTTATTCATTCAGTGAAAGTTTCACTTTTAAGAGATGGCAGCACTGCACCACATCAATTTAGCATTCATAATAAAATAAGATTTTCGCAGATTCAATGGAGGCGCATGAATATACCCCAAATTCCATATTACCTAAGTTTCATTTGACCAAAAATCAAGTTGCCGAACAATGATTTATTATAATTTTTATTTTGTCCAATTGTCAACTCACACAACCTCTATTTGTCCTAACTGCCAATGATCATAATTTCTATTATACCGATTTCTCATTTGGCATAATTTTCGTATTTTCGAATTTTTATTCACCATAATCTTTATTTATCCTAATTTTGATTTAATCTAATTTCTGTTTCTTCGAATTTGTATTCGACATCAATGTAATTTTTCCGAACTTCCACATAACCTAATATTCATTTGGACGAATTTCCATTTGTCATATTTTACATTTATCCGAATTATCATTTGTCATAAATTTCATTTTCTCTAATTTTCATTTATCCAAATGTCTAGGTATCCGAACTGCCATGCGCCATAATTTCCATGCCACAGAAATTTCATTTGTCCTACCAGACTTCCGTTCAGTTTCGAAGTAGTTGTTTCCCATCTAGATGTATTTAGTCTGGCCGGTAAGTCAGGTGAAGATGGCGCTGTGAAACACTTCCTACGGTACCAAATACATTGGGCGCGAAATTCAAATGAGGTCCTTGTTTAGAAATGCATAATCAAAATGCAGCTAGTGTGTTCGGTCGGTAACATGTCCCTGAACACTAATTCGCAAACATTCGCGAAAATTCGAAAGATTGATGCAGAACTGCCTAGATGAAGGATGCGAGAAGGTAAGTGCAAACTGAATAACAAAAACATAGTTTAATTTTGATTTTATCTTATCATGTACGCAATATAACCTGATTTTATGTATCAGCTACAAGGAAGCAAATGGGTATTGGAAACCAATTAAAAAAGGTAAATCAGTGATTCACAATTACATTCCACGTTCGGGTAACTTCTTATAAAGAATAAAGTTTTAGTTGCTCTGTATATGGAAGTAAGTCTTTTTTTGTCAGCTCGATTTTTTGCAGTTAAAGAAACGAGAAAACTGTTCTGCAGCACGTAATAGTTCAGAAAAGAGCACTGTTGAAAATGATTCATAAAATCGAGGAAAATATTCCCATTCTTTTGTTTGTAACTAATTTTGGAACAAAACTGGAGGCGAACTTGAGAAAAAATATTTCAGGTTTAGATTCTTTATTTCACAATAGTTAGTTGGGGGTTTATGTTTTTGCTTTAACTTTAGGTAAAAGTTGCAATTCTTATTTAATCCTAATGTTATAGGGCGCATTTTATTCATTGAGAGATTCTCTAGAAATATCACTGATACGTTTTTATTTAAAAAAATGTATTTAAGAAAAGTATTTTTTATAAAATGAACAATTTTATAAGCCCTAAATAAGAAATTTTCAAATAAAAACGTACTGAAGAGACTTCTAGAGAATCTTGCAAGAAATAAAATAAGTCCTACAACATTAGATTTAAGTAAGAATTGCAACTTTTACCTACAGAGAAAAAAAAACACAAAACTCTAAATAACTAATATGAAGCAATTTTCAAAATTAGTTACAATTAACAAATAACGATTTAACAATTCTCCTCGATTTTACTTGTTTACATAACACCTAAAACCCATTTCCTCCCTTGTTGCTGATACATAAAATCCGGTTATATTGCGTACATGATAAGATAAAATCAAAATTAAACTATGTTTTTGTTATTCAGTTTGCACTTACCTTCTCGCATCCTTCATCTAGGCAGTTCTGCATCAATCTTTCGAATTTTCGCGAATGTTTGCGAATTAGTGTTCAGGAACATGTTACCGACCGAACACACTAGCTGCATTTTGATTATGTATTTCTAAACAAGGACCTCATTTGAATTTCGCGCCCAATGTATTTGGTACCGTAGGAAGTGTTTCACAGCGCCATCTTCACCTGACTTACCGGCCAGACTAAATACATCTAGATGGGAAACAACTACTTCGAATCTGAACGGAAGTCTGGTAGGACAAATGAAATTTCTGTGGCATGGAAATTATGGCGCATGCCAGTTCGGATACCTAGACATTAGGATAAATGAAAATTAGAGAAAATGAAATTTATGACAAATGATAATTCGGATAAATGTAAAATATGACAAATAGAAATTCATGTATAGAATTCCTGAAAATAAAACAAGAATTCAACGATTAAATTTGGACAAACACCACAAAATGCTCCTATTGCAATTCCTAAAAAAACAAAAAAACAAAATTTGCTTCTTTGCACAAAAATAAAAAAGAGGAAAGAAAAATGAGAAAGCAACCAACCACATCCCCTTCCTTCTCTTTTTTTTTTTTTTTATTTCTTTCGTCTTTTTAATTTTTATTATCATCAAATCACAATATTAAAGCATGCAAAATATTTACCAACGTTTCGGCACTCACACAGCACCCTTATCAAGGTAATAAAAATTAGAGCAGGTAGGAACAGTGACGAACCAACGATGCTCCCTCTTCGACACCTCAGATCCAAGTGAGAAATTACCTCCAATCCAACACTTGACAAACAAATGTGGGTCAAAAGACAAATCTGTTATAAAAAAACAAGAACTGCTAGAAATGACCTCCAATCCAAGTCAGCTAAATTGAAATTTAAGAATTTTAAATTAAATTAAAATCAAATTCAAAATTCCATTTAACGTCCAATAATCAAGTTAATGTATAAATGTATAGAATTCCTGAAAATAAAACAAGAATTCAACGATTAAATTTGGACAAACACCACAAAATGCTCCTATTGTAATTCCTAAAAAAAACAAAAAAACAAAATTTGCTTCTTTGCACAAAAATAAAAA
>CAKNYM010046880.1:0-18248 GCA_932195095.1 Andricus curvator | reverse complement strand
ATGAGAAGGTATTGGTTTTATGTAAAATTTGACATAGTCGGTTTTCATCAAACCTCCACGTTTTGAGACCCCCTGAGCTAGAAAAAACAATTTTTACCAAGGTGTCTGTCTGTCTGTAGTCTGTCTGTCAGTCTGTCTGTCTGTCTGTAGCCACGATAACTTTCGAAAAAATGATCCGATATGATTGAGCTTTGGCACACTGTTTTATGGCCTAAAAAGAAAGAACGAGTTCGTTAACCAGCTATTTTGGATGAAAATTCAAAAAGTGAGCACATTTTGAAAATTTTTGAGACCCCTTTTTTTGAAGATTTGAAAATTCTATGTACGGTTATTAGTAGTACGCAAAATGATGAACGAAATATTCTAATGACTTTTCGTGATAAAAAAAAAATTACTGGAGTTATAGCATTTTCAAAATTCCAAAAAACAAACGAAAATGAACATTTTAAGCCGAAAAACGCACGATATGATAAAAAGTCAGGAGGAGAAAAACGTTGCTTCTTGAACACCCTATGATATTTTCATAACAACTTTTTGAATTTGTTGAAAAATAAAAAATTCAAATTTAGATCGCACAAAAAAATAATGGAAAAAAAATTCCATTTTGCTGTGAAACTATGCAAGATACGAGAAAAGATCATTCAACCAAAATTGTGCAACTAAAAAAGATCTACAAATTTCTTATTAATCACTTTTTGATATGACGCATAGTTTTTGTTTTATTCGTAAAAAACAGCATTGAAAATAGAAAAATCAAATTTTTAGACGAATAACACGAGCTACGAAAAAAATGACAGGAACAAAATTTGTTCATCCAAGGAAGAGGTACAAATTTGTTGTGAATCATGTTTCGATAGTATGCGTAGTTTTTTTTTTATTCGGGAAAATAACATTGACAGTAAAAAAAATCAAATTTTTGAAAAAACAATGCAAGGTACGAAAACAGATAAATGAATAAAAATTGTGCATTCAAAAAAGATTTTAAAACTTGTAATCAAGTTTTGTCAATCAATATCATTATTTTTCATTTGAAATCAAATTCAAATTCAGTAATTTGTATATGAAGAACATATAACACGAAGCACAAAGTGCGCGCTCAGTGTATTTACCAAATTGCACGCCGTAAGTGCGTTCAAACTTTTTTGTTTCTATCATACGGTGCACAGAACCGAGCGTGGAACGCAAGGTTCAAATGATTTTCATATCAAATATCGAGCGCGAAGCGCAAGTTTCTGGATGAGAATGTGTTCCATAAGGTCGATAGAACCTTGAGTAAATAAAGTTCCTTTTAAGTCTAAAATAAAAACTAATTTAACAATCACTTAATATGTAGAGGTTTCGATAATTTTATTATATTTTTAAACAAACTTTTTCTTTTCATCGAAGTTGAACACGAAGTTGAAAAATCTAGAGGAACCGAGCGTAAAGCGCGATGTAGATACGCCCGAGCGCGTAGCGCGAGGTGAATACATAATCGAGCGCGAAGCGCGAGATACAACAGTTGCGCGCCCTAGGCGAGCTCAAACTTGCGAGCGGAGCGAGCCGCGCGCGAAGCGCGGGATGAGGATGTGCCCGCGAAGCGGGCAGATTTTCTCTTTTACGAGTATGAGAGAAACTTATTTCATATTAGGAATGCAACAGTAATGTATATGATGTTTTTGTTCGCGTCTTTGAGACGCATCGATTGACCTAGTGAAGAACCATTCATGACCTTCCATGACAACCATTTTTAAACGAAATTCCTTCCCTTATTTGTATGAGGAAAACTTTTTTGACATTAGGAATATAACAGTACTGTATATCTATCTGACGTATTTCTATTTTTCCGACATTGAGACCCATTCATTGACCGACTGACGAATCTTTCATGACCCTCCATGATTTACCAATAATCCCTCTTAAACTGAAACCGTGAAATTGTCAATGGTTGAATCAGTATTTTGAATTATCACTGGTGAACCAGTGATTTTTCCACTTTTACTGGACGAACCAGTAAGAGATTCAACTAAAATAGCGCTACTGATTCTACCAGTTACGCCAAATGATAGATTGAACCAGTGATATAGCGCACCACGCGGGCAAGACATGAAGCTCCAGTCGTCTGGTACGCGCGCGTCGCCTGTCAGGTCTTGGCATTTCTCGAGTGAAAACGAACCTTATTGTGTACTAGTGTTTGTTTTATAAACATTTTGCGCCCGGCTGCAATGAGCAGGGGCTTTAATATCTTTCGCTTGAACGTGGGAAGGCCCATGGCCACTTGGGTTAGTTGACTTTGAGCGACGCGACACGTTGACATAACGAAGGGTATTTCCACAATTAGGCGCAACATATTATGTATATTCCATTATATTACAGTCCGGCATTCATTTATTGTTGTCAGAGTAAAGTGCGGTTTTTAAAACATAATTTTACAACTGTTGCCACAAAAGTGCGATGAATGATAAGTGCCATACCTAAACAGCTGACAGACGACAAGGCGTACAACCAGATGACTACTGGTACTGAGAAAACAGTGAACCTCACTGATTAAACCAGTGCCGGAACTCCACTGAATGAACCAGTGAATTATCACTGATTGTCAGTGACACACACTTCTGACTGTTTCAACCAGTGAGATTTCACTGGAAATCAGTGAGATTTCAATGGTTCCTTTTACGAGAGATGTTTTTTTAAGTCATTCTATACAATTGTTTAGTTTGCTTGTATGAGGAAATTTTTTTGAATTTACAAATACAACAGTATATATATGATGTATTTGTTCACATCTTCGCGATGCATCGATTGACCTATTAACAAATCACACATTATTGATGGACTCGTAACTTTCTGGCAACAACGTTTACGGTTTAACGTAAATCAGTACAGAAAATGACGTTTTATACCAGTTTAAAATATGTCAGATAAGATAATTGCCATTAAAAAATATTAAAACTGTCTTGCAAGACCACACTCTATGACGAAGCAAATTTATTTGATGCCCATGAGGAACAAAAGTGCTCATACAAAGAGCACAAATAAATACATTCATAATAATTACTTCCATAGTACTTCGCAGCGGTATTTTACGTTGGGGACAGGCAATTTTAGTGAAGAAATATAATTTTGACTTTGGAACAGGGAATTTCGTAAATAATTATAATTTGGCTTTTAACGGGGAATTTTTAACTTGGTTTGGAGAATTTTTGATGTGGAACGGGAGCTTTGGAAAATAATTTATATTCTGATTCAGGAAAAGGGAATTTAAAATGTCAAATCAGAAATCTTTCACCCTGTGCAAGACAGAAAGAAACGGGTGATCTCAAAGGTGTGACCTCTCATTGCAAAGAGTATAAACTACGATTGAATTTGCAATTAATTTACTGGACAATGTAATGACAAAATGAACATTTATATATAAAGAATTTCATCCTATACATTATCAGAGGAAATAGATAAGGTCGTAATGATAGGTCGCGGGCGCGAGGATTGGGTCGAAGAAGTGACCTCGATACCGAGGTGACCGAGATGCATGACCTGAATTCCGTTTTTGTACAGGTGTCCCACTGCCCTCTACCCCCGTGCGAGTTATAGAGCAAGTTCACCTTGGACAGAACAAAAAAATATAATAAAATAATAAAAACACGATTAAACAAAGGAAAGGGCTTTCACGAAAAAAATGTCAAAGACCGTACACATTGACTATTTTGGTGCAAAGAATCAATGTATACAATATTGCAAAAATATATTTGGGTCCTACCAAACATTTTCTTTCATTCCAGACAAAATTCTGCACGATCATGTCAGCAACTCAGTGATTTAGCTGGCGATTTTTTCCTAATAGTAGATGCCATAACCGATTTTAAAGTTTAATAACTGAATTTATTCGTTTCAGAGAGCAGTTTGAAAGTGAATAATATATGCAAATTCAGACATTCAACCTTGTACCAAAGAAGCCTCACAGGCTTTTCCCTGCATTTTAATTTCTAAGGTAGAGTGCATTTTTCAAATACCTATATTTTTACGATTTTCGTTATTTATTTTGGAAAATATTACTGTGTGCATTTCGTAAAAAAAAACTTTATCGTATACAATATTTGTTGGAGAAATCATTATCTTTCGAAAAATGTTGTATAGAAAGAATTTGCATGACAAGAAATTTAACATTTGTACTGTAAAATATTTTCATATGCAGTCAATAGTTTCAGAGTGACAATAATTTTTACGGTTAAAAAGATAATATTGCTTGTAGTTTTCCTTATGTATAAAGAAAGCTGCGTAGAGCATTTTGATAACAGGCTTAAAGACACTTTTGTTTTTTTTTCTAATTTTTCCTGAAGAATGTTTAGGAAACAATTCAAAATGATGAAAAGTAAGAATTTTTTTTATCTGAATCGATAGAATGCGTATGTGCCAATAAATGTAATTTTAATGTCAAACAATACTTTGCAAGTAATTAAAGAAGCATCAATTGAACCGCCGCGCTGCATTGTAGAAGCAGGTACAAAATAGCTTGGTCCGAGCTCGTCAAAAAATATTTTTGAAATTGTAACTTTTATATTGTCAGGATCCACTTGTGCTGGGACCCAGAAATTACGATGCGGCGCGGCGCGGCGGTTCAATTGGCAGAGAAGCGGAGTCGAGTCAAGTGACAAGTCACGCTTCGGTATGTCACATTTGAAAGAATTTCAACTGCACAAAAAATTAGCAGAAGTGCGGGAAGTCACGCCTGTGATTAGTCACAGAAGTATGTAATGTAGGTCACATTACTATTCTTACTATTTTCCAACGTCTCGTGGGAGACGGGAAGACACCGCTGTGATTGGTCGAAGAAATAATTTCACTCACACCACTAATTTTTGATAATTGTTTGTGGACTTGCAATTTTTCCGTATGAAAAATGTCGCAATATAACTTGCCGCGACTGTGACATGCCGCAAATGTCAAATGCCGCAAATTTGTCACAGTGGAAAAATCTTTTGGCGCTAATCTGACCAGCCAAGCCAGGTGCTAGTTCTCGCCTGGTCAGCCGATATCTAGGCACTCCAGTCAGAGGAAAATAAATGAATAATAACAAAATGATTAGCACTCAGTATATAATAAAAAAATAGTAAGTAATATATAAATACACAGGACTTTGGATTTCAGTAAACTGGATTTCTGCGTTCCGAGAATTGATGTTGCGCGGCGGTTTCCGTTGATAGGAGCTACGGGGCCGAGACGGAAGGATGTGTTCAGTCAAGCGTGACAAACAGGAGGGACGGACTCTCAGCGCGTTAGTTGCATTCGGCTACGTCATGCCTCGAAATCCAACAGAAATTATTCACCCGCCTCTGCCTGTTTACGTTAGGAGTCCCTGGATTTGTGGCCAAGGCCAGAAACGAAACCGTGCACAGATCCAGCTTCCAGTGCAGCAAATAATGAATAAATGCTGTCCTTTCCTTCTAGAAACCTGTGTGAAAAATTCTAGGCCAAACTGCACGGAGCAATGTCATTAAGGAAAAATATTTAAATAAAAAATTTATGATTATTGAACTAAAGTAGTAACTAAACATAACGCTTGAAAAACAGATTTGCAGAAAATTCACAAGCACAGAGAATCGAACACTAACCGCCAGAGTTTATAAACCACGCGCGCTATCACCAGACTACCAAATATTACAATTCTTTTCAACAACAAAAGAGGACCACTCATTTGATAGAAACACTATAATTACTTATAATACTATTTCAAAACAGTGCATCTCATATTTTCATAACATTTATTTAAATCTGTAAGAATAGTATTCTGGTAATTTTTTTATTGAAAAGAAAAAGTTTCGAAATTAATGTTAAAAAAATTCCAAAAACTTGATATGAGTGAAGCAAATAATTGCTCAAAGAATATACATTTTTTCATTGTTTTAAATATGATGTAAATTTGTCTGACATGCACTGCGAAAAGCTTGATGATTGACACATATAATTTTTGTGCTATGGAAGGCTGACCAGTGCCACACCTGGGCCGGACTTGACTGTCAAGATTGGACGGTCTAGACGACGCCAGATCTGGGCCATATCCCACATCAGCCTGCCAGAAGATTTTTCCACCTGGGTGACTTGCCACAGATGTGTCATGCAGCAGTGCGACATGCAGAAATGTGACTTACGGCTTGTCACATGATCCTGCCTCAGGGAAGCACCAAATTAATTCATTAATTACTTGCGAAAAAATGTTTCTTTGAAAAATTCTTTGAAAAATACCATATATTGATTGACACATACACATTCTGTCGATTTAGATCAAATAAAAAATCTGGTTTATCATTATCTGGATTTTTTTTCTAAACATTCTTCACGGAAAATATCAGTAAAACCAAGTCAAAAATTTAATGATATCAAAATTCATTTTTTTTCAGCAACTACTGATTGTAGAGAAAAATGACGAACACAAAATAGTTGCAGTTTTTCAATGTCTCTGAGCTCATTATCAAAGAGTTCTATGAATAATCAACAGCTTTTATCATAAATTAGGAAAACTGCAAGAAACATTCTCTTTTTACCCGTAAAAATTATTGTCACTCTTAAACTATTGACTTGATGTGAAAATATTTTCCAGTACAAATTTTAAATTTATTACAATGTAAATTTTTTGTATACAACAATTTTCTCTGAAATGCATACTTTTCAAGGTAAATAGTTCGTTTTTTGACCAAAATCATAAAAAGTCAATGTGATTTTGATTTTTTCTCGATTCTCTCGGAAAATAATGATTTCACCAAAAAAAGTTGTATAAAAAAAGTTTTTTTTTTATGAAATACACAATTTCTTTGCAGAATATATATATCAACCGAAAAAATAGAGGAGTTTGAAAAATTCACTCTACCTTAGAATATAAAATACACAGAACATCCTCTGCAGATTTTTTGGTACTAGATTGAATGTCTGAATTTGCATATAATATTCACATTTAAACTACTCTCTGAAACTAATAATTGAATTATTAAACTTTCAAATCGGTTATGAATTACCTTTTTTGTGCAGGTTTTAAAATAAAAGTAAAATTGACGAAAAAATATAATTTCAACAACAAAAAATTTCACGTAAGGTTCTGCTTTAAAAAATTTAATACTTCGTTTCTGGGATTTTCTGGGCACCTATTGCTCGGAAAAGAGTCGTTGGTTAAATCGCTGACATGGTCGTGCAGCCGATTAAAAAAAAAACTTTGGTGTCCATGAAAATATACCAATCAATTAAACAAAATAAAGGTCTGCAAATATTGAGCATACTTGCCAAGACTCTCCATATTTGAATGCAGAGTGGAAAGAAATTCAAAAAAATGTATGTGAAGAGTATAAGAGAAAATTTTCAAAAAATAATAAGTGTTTGATGGTGCAAAAATGTAATTTTCACATATGTGACAACACTTGTCTAACATTTGGCTTACTCCCTTTCTGAAAAAAATCCCCACCCCTGTCTCTCAAAAAAGAAATTACCTGTGCACAGTTGTAATAATCATGTGTTTACGACTATACACAGCACACTGAAAAAAGTAAAAATGTAGCAAAACTGTTCTAAAATATTTCACGCTTCTTTAAACAGAATATTTTGGTAATAGCGTATTTGATGTAAAAATGCAGAGGGTGGTATGGGTACAGCGCGTGGTGGCAGCGGCAAAATTACAAGACCTTGAATGCCTCGGAAAGTAGAACAATGCCCGAACGAGTGTTTATACGCAGCCGCGCGCAACATGAATCGTCTAGCCAAGAGAGGTGCAAGCAAGGGTTGTTCCAATCACTATATTCTCTACTGTATAAACATGTAGCACTAGAATTTTCTTCAGCATTTTTAATGATTATGTCTGCAAAATTTTTTTTGACACATCACAACAAAAGGAATTGCAATATTTGCCCCTATTCAGAGTAGTCTCTACGTGTAACAAAAATTATCTTTGCGTCGTAAGATTTACATCGGGTACAGTTACCATCTCAACCTCATTCTACCTTCTCTTTTTCTTCCGATGCGAAAAATTCAACTTGACCCTCTTGAAAATTATTCGAAAGAAAAAATCACTTGTATTTTTTTTTGTGCTGGCAGATGTGCGTTGAAACGAGAAGAAAAACTTGAAAAATTATACTCACGCACAAAGATGTTACTCATAAGTGTAGCAGGCAGACAGAAAATGATGACCAAGACATCAGCCACAGCAAGGTTAACAATAAAAAAATTTGTAACAGTTCTCATTCTAGGTGATCGATAGACCACAGCGATCACAAAACTATTTCCAATTAGTCCAACGACAAATACTACAATATAAGCCACACAATAAACAGCTGACATCACTACACTGTGTCTGTACAACAAGCGATCTGGTAGTACTTGTTCTACAGAGAGGTCAGAGAGGTTGAAACTGTCACTACTTGAATTGATAAATTTTCTGCTAGAATATGCTTCCATTGCAGATCTTAAATTCACAACACCATCACTACCACCACCACTACCACTACCACCTGATTCAGTCAATAGTGAGTTGTTGAAAAAGTAATCTCCAAATTCATTTTTCACATGTGTAAGAATACTACTACTCCCAGGTAGTTGATTGGTCGTAGTAGTTGCAGCAGCACGTCGACGTACATCAACATTAAATTCCTGAGAATCTGGCAAACGGAGTGATGCAGCTACCATCCCCATCAAAGAAGAAGGTTGTTGTAACATTGGAAAATCTAATCAAGACTCACCACAATTAACATAATCTATGAGCCAATCAATTTTTTCAACATCACTGACATTTTTTCGATGTATGCCAATTTCTGAGAAAGCCCACCCACACCATTAGAGTGCGTGCATAAATATTTTGCGAATATATAATTCAATTCTCAAAATTTAATTTATATATATTTATAGATATTGATATAGTTGAATTCTCTTTAGTAGATTACAGAGATGCTGCTTGTGCTGTCACATCAATACAGATGTTGATTTTTTAATCGTCCTACTGTGGTGGCCAGAATATAACAAGATACATTACCAAATTAGAAATATGTATCCTACTCAAAGCTTTGCATACACCCCATACACATATATATGTACAACACCACAGCGTAAATACACTTGGTAATCTTCCTTATTTCATCTCTTTGCACTGTCCTAAAAAATAAACTACACATACAGACACTGTATTGTCACTGTCTGAAGAAAATCAGATTTCGATTAATTCAATATACTGCGGTCCTTTCGACAGAGTACAAGTCTACAATCGCACACTGCCGCGAGATGCTTTAGAAGCGTCCAACAGTCTGGTGCATGCTGCACAACGGCGCAAGCGTGCACACGAAGCAGCTGTGCAAAGGTTTGGTTTGGGTATTGTGTCCTGTGTGTGTGTGTGTGTGGGTGTGTATGTTTTGCTCTCAACAAAATACATAACAATGTTTAGTTTTCCTCTTGAAAATGTTTCTTAAACGAATTAACAATAGAGATTCTTGTCTTCGCTTATATATGTAAAAGCACTCACTCGTACACACATCATTTATAGATAAAGAGCTATAATGTGATTTTAATTTTACTCTATATACATAATAAATCAATTGATTTTTATAAATACAGTCACTCCCAGCGGTTTGAAGTTTTCTTCTCGCTATCCACAATTTGAAAATTGTTTATAACCATTTGTTTGTTGCTCGTTAGAGAGGGTTAGCTGGTCCGGTCCTGACGTTAGTTGGTTAAACAATCGTGAGATTAATAAAAAACAAGAATGATGGGCTGACTTACCTAGTTCGTCGTTAGTTGGCGTTAGTTGGTCCAGTCGCACTGTTACAGAGTTCATAATTTGTTAAAATGATAAACAAAATAACACATTTTTCGGGGAAACACAAAAAATAAAATTAAAAAAGATATATAAACTTACAGCCTTGATTGAAATCGTTAGTTGGTTACATTTTTACGTTAGTTGGTCGTTTGAAAAAATTATTTACAACAATAACGAACAATAAACAATTGGTAAAAAATATGTTCGCTGCGCGGGCACATTCTCATTGCGCGGTGCTTCGCGCAAAGTTCGAGCGCGCCTGGGGCGTCTTGGTACGCTCTCGCGCTTCGCGCTCGAATTCGCACGTTTCATGCGTGCATTTCAACTACATTTTTTCAAATCACATAAATATTGTAACTTCAATCGAAAACTGTGATTTGAACCGCTGAGGAACTACAGTCATAAATTGGAACTGAAATTCTTTTTCCACTTTTTGTTTTTAAAGAAGGTTTTTAAATCACCTTCGGCTTTGACGATTACATTCTCGTGGCGAAACTCACACTTCGCGCTCGATAATTAGGTTATAGAGACGGTTCTCTTTAAAAAATAAAACGATGTAGATAAAATTGAACAGCTTATAAGAAGAAGGTATGTTTTTCAATATAATGTTGTTAAGAAAATACAACTTTTTTTAATTTACTAAATAGAGAGATTAAACTGTAGGCTCTGATTCCGTCCATTCAAACTTCAATTCTGAGACAACTCTATTATGATTAATTAATCTAGGACATATTCAATTTGCGTCCAATTGAAAAATTTCATTAGAATAATTTGTGAATATTATTAAAATCTACTAAAAATAGCGATTTGAACTTACGCATCTCTTGAAAACAAAAATGATATTCCATAATCTGTTAGAAAAATATTTTTTTTCTATTTTTTGAAAATTTTCAAAATATTGAAAATCATATAGCTTTTTTAATTTGTATTGAAATTGAAAATAGCACTGCAATAATTTTTAAGTATTTTTGTCTTGCACCAGAAATTTTGACAAAAATTCTAAAACTGTTAAAAAAATTTTGTTTCAAATTTGAAAATGCTTTGACTTTTTGAATTTTGGTCTAATCGAAAAATTTAATTGGGAGAGTTTCGAAATACTTTTGATATATTGTGAACATTTTCAAGGAAATTTTCAAATCTATCAGGAAAATAATTTTTTCTATTCTTTAAAAATTTTCAAAATTTTGAAAATTATATAAATTTTTTAATTTTGAACAAAATTAAAAATGCCAGCAGGATAGTATGCAAGTCCCTTTTTTATGAACCAGAATCTTTGAAAAAAAAATTTTAATTCTCTACAATTTTTTTTTCAAGTTTTGAAAATGCTCTAAATTTTTCAATTTTTGTCGGAAATATCTGGGTAACAAACTTGGCATTCATTTTGGGACCTCATAAAGTGCATCAAAGGCTGATTCGATTGGACGAAGACCCGTGTACCCTTGACGCTGGCGCGCCACAGGCTGACTGTCCAATAGCTAGACTGGGATGTAACGCTCGGATCGACTAGTTTCTAGCCAGATCGTCTATTTTGATGAAAAAAATTAATAATTGAATAATATAATTATTTTTCATTATATAAAAGTCGAATAGATAGATTCGCTCGCAAGTTTGAGCGCGCCTAGGGCGCGCGACTGTTGGATCTCGCGCTAGGCGTTCGGGCGTATTTACATCGCGCTTTATGCTCGGCTCCTCAAGATTTTTGAACTTCGTGTTCGACTTGGATGAAAAGAAAAAGTTTGTTTGCAAATATTATAAAATTATCGAAACCTCTACATGTTAAGTGATTGTTAAATTTGTTTTTATTTTAGACTGAAAAGGAACTTTATTTACTCAAGGTTCTATCGACCTTAAGGAACACATTCTCATCCTGACACTCGCGTTTCGCGCTTGATATTTTATTTGAAAATCATTTGAACCTTGCGTTCCACGCTCGGTTCTGTGCACCGTATGATAGAAACAAACAAGTTTGAGCGCACTTACGGCGCGCGATTTGGTAAATACACTGAGCGCGCACTTTGTGCTTCGTGTTATATGCTCTTCATGCACAAATTACTCAATTTGTATTTGGTTTCAAATGAAAAATAATGATATAATTTAGGCGACAAATTTTATTAGTTAAAATGTTATTTTAGCTTGTGCCGTTTTTCAAAAAAGTTAATTTTTTTCATTTTGAATATATTCTCACAACAAAAATTGATTACAGGTTTGTAAATCTTTTTTTAATGCACAATTTTTGTTTATTTATCTGTTTTCGTACCTTGCATTGTTTTTTCAAAAATTTGATTTTTTACTGTCAATGTTATTTTCACGAATAAAACAAAAACTACGCATCCTTTCGGAACATGATTCACAACAAATTTGTACCTCTTCCTTGGATGAACAAATTTTGTTTCGGTCATTTTTTCGTAGCTGGTAATATTCGTCTGAAAATTTGATTTTTCTATTTTCAATGCTGTTTTTTACGAATAAAACAAAAACTACGGGTCATATCAAAAAGTGAATAATAACAAACTTGTAGATCTTTTTTAGGTGCACAATTTTGGTGGAATCATCTTTTCTCGTATCTTGCATAGTTTGACAGCAAAATGGAATTTTTGATTGTTCATTATTTTTTTGTGCGATCAAAATTTGAATTTTTGATTTTTCAAAAAATTCAAAAAGTTGTTATGAAAATATTATAGGGTGTTCAAAAAGCAACGTTTTTCTCCTCCTGACTTTTTTCCATATCGTGCGTTTTTCGGCCTAAAATGTTCATTTTCGTTTGTTTTTTGGAATTTTGAAAATGGTATAACTCCAGTAATTTTTTTTATCACGAAAAGTGATTAGGATATTTTGTTCGTCATTGTGCGTGCTACTAATAACCGTACATAGAATTTTCAAATCTTAAAAAAAAGTGGTCTCAAAAATTTTCAAAATGTGCTCACTTTTTGAATTTTCATCCAAAATAACTGGTTAACGAACTCGTTCTTTCTCTGTAGGCCATGAAAAAGTGTGCCAAAGCTTAATCAAATCTGATCATTTTTTCGAAAGTTATCGTGTCTACAGACAGACAGACTACAGACAGACAGACACCTTGGTAAAAATAGTTTTTTCTGACTCAGGAGGTCTCAAAACGTGGAGATTTGATGAGAACCGACTATGTCAAATTTTAAATAAAACCAATACCTTCTCATTAGAATCAGAATGTAAAATGAGTTTCTGCAAATTTTGTACATACGCGGGGTGACGAACTTTTGATGTAACTTGACATTATGTTGCTGTAACTTTCTCCCGTCGCCTCAACACACTCAGCCATCTGAAAGTTAAAATTTTTTTCATTTTTGTCGGATATGAATTTTAATTCATTACATCGTAATATTTATTTCAATAAAACATCAACAATTGTTGAATATTAAAAGTGCTTGATGTGTGAATAAATCATTGGAAACAATAAAGTTTGTATGGTTTTACTTGCGATTAGGCTACGAAATAATAATTGTTTATTATTTCAAATAATTAATACGTTACGCCTAATTATTATCATCTACGCAATAAATAGATAATTAAAATAATTTAAATAAATCATTTATGTTAAAATTTGATTTTCTGGAATATTATCAATGCAATACATAGCATTATACATATTATGATTATTATAAATTTAATCTAAATTTATTATAGCTTTACTATATAATTCAATTGAAAGAAAATGTTTTTAAACATTTTTCAAAAAATCGTTCTTACGAATACAGTTCGTACATTCAGATTCCAATCACCTCCAATAATTATTGTTTATTATCTTAAATATGTAATAGCGTACATTTAATTATTACTTGAGCATTTACTCTCCAAATATGAACGAGGGAAAAGTCACTGTTTGTCAGTGAAATCTCACTGATTCAAATAGCCAGAATCCGGTCACTGACAACCAGTGAAAAGTAACTTATTCATTCAGTGAAAGTTTCACTTTTGAGAGTTGGCTGAACTGCTCCACGTCAATTTAGCAGTCATAATAAAATAAAATTTTAGTAGATTCAATGAAATAATCATAGTAAAAGCTTAAAACCCATAAATGTGATCAAATATTAAAAAACGTGAAAAGATTTGATGCTTCTAAATGACAAAAAACTGCACATATTTTTTTACTTTCAAGATTCGAATGTCATGTACACACCCGTCAAGTAAATACTTTTTATATGAGTTAGAGTATATTTTTCCCGCAGTAAATTCAGCACACTTACAGTTCGAAAATTCACAAATTTATTTCTTAACCCTTAAAGTTATCCCTGGGGTTTTTTATATCCAGCCTCTTTTTAATCGAAGAGTCATTTTTTCCATTTTATTTTAGTTTTTAATTTTCTTTCATATGTTAAAATTAAAAATATATATATTCACTAGTTTTAACTTGTAAAGGATTCAAAAAAATTATCCAAAAAAATTTTCGTGCAAAAATATTAAAAATCCTTGTTACAATAAAGAAATTTCTGCTGGGGTCTTCAGCGACCCTCCTCATTCTTTATGTTATCACAGAGAGGGGATAACTTTGAGGGTTAAGAAAATTATTTTTGCTACTTAAGTAAAAGAATAACAAAAACGCTTTGCTTTAAAACTTAGAGGTTATGTCTCGCATGATTTACTCTGGTGTTACTGAATTGATTAGTGAAAAGTCCGGAATCACTGAATAATCAGTGAAATGTCCAACTACTATTTCAATCAGTGAATTTTTCACTGATTCATATCTAGAGAGTATGCAATTATGTATTGTAATTATTCTGTCTAGTAACTAGCTAAAATCTGGACAGTCTTCATATATTGAAATTCGTAACGAACTTCTAAATAGCGCCAAGACTAGGACTAGACAGCAGAAAGGTTTGAATTGAACACGTTATAGGAAAACTAGACAGCGCCAGGCTAGTATTGCACAACCATGCAGGTATACAGACATACATACAGACAGGCAGACAGACACTGACACAATTTTATAATTTTTCGACTTTGTGAGTAAAGTTTAAAATATTGAATTGATTGTTTAACTCACAATGTAAAAATGGTCAAAATTGCTTTACTTCCATTGCTTTAAAAAACGTAGTTACTTTGTCACTTACTTTCTCTTGCTACACGACTTCTTTTGATATTCGTTTGAGTTTAAAAAATTTTAAAAGTAATATTTCAATGTGAAATTACTTCAAAAGTGATATTAGGAGGAGTGATTCAAGGAATAATTTTCATTGAAAATACTGAAAGCCTTCGTGATTGAAGTAAAAACTTGCAGAATAATCAAAAATTAGACATTTGGGTTAAAAACATGATTCCATAATTCATTATATTAATTCAATGACAATTAATAATTAACAATAAAAATATAATAAATCGAAAAAAATTCTATTTAATCAATCGACATCCTGAGAAATTAGTTTCTTCAACGTTAAATAATTCCAGATCTAACATTTTTAGACTAGATCATTTCTAATTGATAGACTTTAGAATTAAATAAGTCAGGATTTAATTTTCTTAATTGTTTTGCAATTAAAAAGTAGAAATTAAAGAGAACGTGATGTTGGATGAATTTATTGATAAAGAATTTATATAAAATTGTGAGTGTTCCAAAGGGAAAGCCTTACAAAAATATTTAAAAATCTTTTTTCTCAATTTATAATTAGCCGAGTTTAAAAGTAGCTTTAGAAAAAGAAAATATGTTATAAGTAAGATCGACTTATAACATTTTAAAAATCGATTAATCTAATAAAATTTTCCAAATTTTTGAATTTATGAATTTTGACCCCGAATTTGTTATTTAGGTCTCAAAAAAACCCCTCGTTATGTCTGCCATAAAAATCAAAAAAATTCAATCAAATTTTCAAAATTGTAAGTCAACATTGTCAATTTTAGAATTTTGACCTCAAATTCGTGTTCTGTGACTCCAAAAGTGACTCGTAGTGAGTTTCGTGGAAATATACAAATTTACCGAAATTTTCCAAATTTGTGTCAATACTTTGAATTATTGAATTATTATCAGTTACAAATGCACAATGAACTTCCAAGAATTTGAAAGTAACAGCTTTTTGCTCTCCAAATTTATTACAAAATACTATGAAATATAGAACTCGATGCCCACAATAAAATGAACATTTTTCAGAAGAAAAAAAAAAACATTCCGTAAAATTAAAATCAACGTTTGAAGGTTAAACAAAGTCTCACTTCTGAACTTAAGTGGTCAAGAATCAAGGATACGAATATTTGATTTAAAAAAGTTACCCAGCTTCGAGGTAGTGGATGTGTAATTTGGAAATCTGAAAGTTACACTAACCTTAAACTGGAGTAGGCTCGGTTGCGGATTTGCTATAAAAAATTCAATTTTTAGTTTTAAAAAAAAAACATGCTCCCGAGATATCGAATTTCGTCGTCCCGACCAGTTTCCTCACGGGGAATTAGTCGGGGACTGGCCAGTTAATCCGACTTATCCCAGTCGGGGTCTAGTCGGGTACTACCCAGGTGAAATTACACCACTGGCGCAGTACCGCTATTTCTATACTCTAAAGGTATAAAAAAAAGGTATTTAAACAATGAATAATAATTGATTGTGAGTATTTTGTTTATAAATCGCAATTGCCATGGTTAGAATGAATACATATATTACGAATTACATCAAATGTAATTTTTTCTCAACATTTAAAATTTATCTTAAAGATGGAACTTGGAATTTTTTTTCTTGAAAAAAAACACGTAGTGTATACAGATACGAAATTTTTTGCCGTATTTTAATTTTGTAGTACGGCACTTTAGTGACTGGTCACAGAAGAGTGATCTGTCACATCTTGAACCCCTTCTCTAAGTCTCAGTTTTTAAAAAAACGTGTTAGTGACTGGTCACAGAAGAGTGATCGTGAGGATTCGTGATTCGAATCTGAAATGCTGCTATCTGCTAGACAATTCGCAAATTAGTGTGTGGAGGCGCGTTCTGGGGTGTGCGAAATAAATAGCTTTATTTTAACTATAACAATTAAATATATTTTACTGCAAATACGAATGACAAAGTGACCGGGAAGAGGCGAGCGTACTGACTGACCTGACTACTGTCTAACCTAGCCTATATAAGGACTACGTCATCGAAGCTTCTGGAAAGACCCTTTACAAGCATAGACGCGCCTAGAATCCTATAGAAAGTGCTGAAACCATCCAGTGCCTAACTGATTTCCGGTAGCGTCTTTGAAATATAACCAGAACTTGGAAAACGAATTAAGATTGAAGTAGTTTGATAATAAATGGAATTAAATTAATTCAAGACTAATTAATATAAAATATAAATTGCTGCTAACGGGTGGTCACCACATCTACCCCCCTGCTAGTGATTGACTCGATGTAAACCAAGCATTAAGACTAGGAAATGAAATATAGAGAGAAAATCACGATACCTTTCAATATCAGAGCTATTAAAACAAAAGAAAAATTAAATTTCTAAAAGAAAATATAACTTGTGCTAGCTATAAAATTTGATACTAAATACATAACAAATGAGAATCTCTTCCGGTCGAATTGAAATAAAATACAAAATACACAGAAAGTTTTGATTTGAAAATTACAATAGAAATTTTGAATGTCGAGCAATATTAGCTGTAGCTTGTAAAACAAAACAAATTACGACAGTCCAGCTTGAAAACGATCGGGAAATCGAACGTGCCGTCCTGAACGACTTTTTCTTGTTGATGGAAGTGTCTCTGGGCTTTGATTATAAACCTGATTGTTCACAGGTTCCGGTGGTTGAATTTCCTCTTGCGGTTGCGTTTCTGATTGACCCTTCTGTGAATTTTCTTCCGCAATTATATAAGCTGGCTTCAGCCTATCAATGGAGACCGTGACAATGTCGCCTTTAATTACGACGTCAAATGTCTTTTCTTTCCGTTTTCTGACAGGGTATGGTCCATCGTATGGCAAATCGAAGAAACCTCCGGGCTTGTCGCGTCGTAGAAAGACTTGGTCAGTGGTAGCAAGATCTTTGTAGACAAATGGTTTGTGTTTGCTGTGACGTGTACCACTCACTGGGCTCAGGTTTTGGAAGAATTTCCTGATTGTCTTCACGAATTCTGAAGTTTCTTGTGGTTGGTGAGCATTCACTCTTGGTGCCAAAAATTCTCCTGGAAGTCGCAGACTCTCTCCATACACGAGGTCAGCTACAGTCGCTCCCAGATCCTCTCGCCAAGCTGCTCTGAAACCAAGAAGAATAATGGGTAAGGTCTGAGTCCAACTTTCGTTAGCATGGCATCTGATGGATGCCTTCAAGGGCCTATGAAGAGTTTCGACGAAACCGTTGGCTGCTGGATGGTAAGCCGTTGTCCGCAGATGTTTCGTTCCAAGGAGATTGTTTAGTTCCCTGAATAAGTTGGATTCGAACTGTCGTCCTTGGTCACTGGTAATTCGAAGAGGAGTCCCAAATCTTGCTATCCTTCCTGTGAGAATGGCTCTGGCAACTGTGGATGCTGTGATGTCCTCCAGTGGAATGGCTTCTGGCCAGC
>CAKNYM010046878.1:15985-47030 GCA_932195095.1 Andricus curvator | reverse complement strand
AAAAAAAAAAAAAATTCAAATTGTTAATCAACGTTCTGCGAATTAATAAGAAATTTTAAAAATTTGTTAAAATTAAAAAAAAAAGATCTTTTGTACGATCTTAAAATCCCAGATTCCTTCAAAAATCATAATCGTGTTGAAATCCAATCTGAAAAGGAAACAACAGGGAAATAATTAATGAATTTTATTCAAAATCGGACGATTTTCGCGTAATCCCGTCCTAATCTCGGAGCGGGAACTGCACGATTCTGGGTGGGGGTTTTTCTCGTCCGCCGGACGGGAATACGCTGAAATCGAAAACTTGCGCATGTCAAATGATGGCATTCCCTCTCCTTTTTCACTGTGGCACGTGAAATATGGGGAGTCGATGTTTTTGGTACGGTGCGTAGTGCACAAACTCCCCGAGTGGCGCATTATCAATGTACCGCTGTCCACGAAACACACCGCACCCCCACCAGGGCTGCGCCCTGGACCCCGCGCCCCCCCTTCGCACGCAACTGCAATCAGGTTACGTATTTTCTACGCTTTTTCTGATCTTATTGTCAACATTTTAGTGCATGTCACGTGGTAGGCCGATTTTGAATAAAATATCGTGTGTCATTCGACGGGAACCCTTTGACGGACTCGTCCGATGTTTTCTGTACGAGGCGATAAGCAGGCGCGCGAAGCGCGCCTGCTTATCGCCTCGTGCAGGAAACATCGGCCTCGTCGCGTCAAAAATGTGGTTCCCGTCTCATGACACAATATACTCTTCATCATTTCATCTCATTTTCTGCGTTTCTTTTAACTAAACGCGATGCAGATCATACAATTCACTGAATTGTTATAATTACGCTATCTATTTTCTGACAGCCCGAGCTGTCGTTACAGAGCCTTTCATAATACGCGTAGTCTTTTGCTCGCTTCTTGTCAAAGCGCAATTTTCCGATCTTTACTGCCTTTTCCACTGAACCTAGGAGACGACTTCTTATTAGTGATGAATGCGCGTTTGCGGTTAGACATTTTACTTGCATTATAAAAAATGCTATTTCGTCTGAGAAACACAGTTATCACTTCAGCTGGGCTTTCACTTTTATACATATAACGCACTTATAATAGAGTCATTTTCGTAAAATATTCGAATCTTAACATTTGTTAAATGTGAATATCTGCCAATCATCCAAAAATAAAAAATAAATAAAATTTCAAGTAAATTAAAATTACCATTGCTCGAAAATGCCTTTTTTTAAGACCCATTCGTGAACATACGCTTAAATCAGGTAATTAATTACCTGATTACTTAATTCTAATTAATAATTTAATTAATAATTCTAATTAATAATTCTAATTAATTAATTTTAAATTAATTTTTTTTTTTTTTATTATTTGTTATTTTTGTTATTATTTGTGATTATTGTTAAAATTTTTAATTAAAAAACGGCGATACCACGCTGAAAACACCAGTTCTCGTAAGATCACTGAACTTAAGCATTGTTGGGCGCGGTTAGTATTTGGATGGGTGACCATCCAGGAATACTGCGTGCTGTTGGCCCGTCGTGGGTGTGGTGGGCCCACATTGGTAGTAAATATCCACCTAGAAACACTACCCGAATCGGGTAGTGAGGCAATGAACTTTCGAGTTCGAACTGCTAATCAATGTATGTATGTATGTAATTAATTAATACCTAATTACTTAATTCACCATCCCTTATCGAGATCAGTCACTTTGAAATGTTGATAAGTCACCTTCTTTCTCAAACAAATACAACATAATCTATAGCTAGGCCTAAAGAGAGTTCAAACGGTTCAACCCTGGTCCCCTACCCACCGGGTTGTGGACAACCCAGAGCGTAGATTTTTGCGCATGCGCACTCCTGAACTTGTTGCAGAGTGGGGAGAGGGCCAATTACCCTACCAGCTAGTCATCTTCAAAACGTCGCGTCGGTGCGCTTTCTGCCCCTGGAAGAAGGACCAAAAAAACTATAGCAACTGCTATATTTACAAAAAAGGCATTTCTGGAGAGCACAAAAGAGCCATATGTCCCTCTTGTTTGTCAAAAGTATCATCAAAAATGGAATGCGATGGAGCGTAAAGTGGCGTTGGATTTCTGTAGAGTGATTCTTGACTATAAATTGCGATCTTGACTATTTTGAGATTTCCGTGGTTTAGGTGACAATGGTTCAGGAATTTTTTTCTTTTATTTGATACTCCTACCTACAGATTTCTTTTGTGACCATTTCCAAAATCAAAATGTATGATTTTATACTTGAAAGATTCAGTATCATTCATTTCAAGCCCAAAATTGAGGTTTTTTGAACAGCAACACCGTTTTCAGGACACTGGGTTGTAGACAACCCAGGGGTAGTGGATGTGTCATGAAGGTAGGGGACCAGGGTTAATGAATTGAAACCAACACATCACCGTTTTACAAACTAAAAACTGACTTTAGATAATCGTTTTGTGATTATCAAGATAATGCGAATTTAAATTCATCGAACCAATTTGTGTGTTATCTAACAAAATATTTGATATTTACGCAGTCTAATTTTTGACTTATGTTATCAAATCAATGCAATAGAGCTCATCTTCGTTAATTTCTTCACTGACATGGATACGTGAAATTGGTTTCGTTTCATTGCTGAATTTTCAAGGATTAAAAGAAAATTCGAAATTTATCTTTAATTTTTAAAATTAAAAATTACTCTTTTAAAAGGTTGTAATTTTGATCATTTTGAAATGTTATTCGTGCTCGGTCGCAGCATTATAATTCTAAAGGATAGTCACGGAGTTTTGATTTCTTTGCGCTCGATAAACACAATTCTCAATTCATCTTGTAAATCAAAAATTATTTTCTAGTGTTGCTATCGGTCTTTCATCCGTGAATTAAATAACTTAAATAGTTTAAAGATTACTCTAACATATATCCTATTCACTCTTGAGTTCCTTTACGGATTCATCACCTATAGAAAAATCGAGGTCTCGTCATAGAGTTAATTGAAATAAACCATTCCAAAGTCTTAAACATGGATAAATTTTGAATTTTTAGATAATGTAATAATCTAAATAGATTGGTTCAAAGTCACTTATTCAATTTTCTTCTAATTATTCTTAGATCAAAGAGACAACTGTCTAGTCCAAAAAATCTCTCAAATTAGGTGAACTATTGTAACTTGCCTTTTGAGAACTGTAGTTTTTACACCACAGTTTCAAGTTGTTTTTAAATTTGCAATAATTTACACTTTTAAAGTATTGAGTGTTGAAAAAGAGTTCAAAATCTAAAAATATTTAAAATTTCCAAATTAATTAATTTATACCCCTTTTGTTACTGTTTTTACTTAAATCCAAATACGGTTGAGAAGTAGAATAAAGTTGGCGATTTCATCTATGGTTCATCCCTGAACAGCAATTTAATTTAATGAGATAAATTGTCATCCTTCGTTGAAATAAGCCATTTCATAATGGCCTCATAATAATACAGACGAAACCCAGTTTGCTGGCGATATTAGTCGCACTGTGAACGAAGCAATGATGACGTATATGGCAGAATGTTCTGCCGTACAACAAGGGGTTGTAAATATCCCTAGCTATGATGGCAAAAATATGCCAGTCCGAGATTTCATTCAGAATATCATAAATGGGGAATCTTCCGTGCCAGCCAACTGTGAAAAACAGTATCTCAAAGCAGTTTTAGCCCATTTAAAAGGACGGCCCGAGATAGCACCCATGGGAAAACTTTTGAAACCATCAATGATCTAGTTAAACGAATGAATCGAGAAGAAAGAGTCAGCGACTTCTTTGATCGAGTAGTGCTTTTAAAATCAGGAGCTCAAGCTGCGCTTGAGGATAAATATGCAAATTTTGCACCACTTTTAGCTTCACTTAATAGTCCAGTCAACGGGGAACAAATTTCACTCAAAAAAACGAATTCGGAAAAGTAGAATTTTTTTCTCACGGATACGTTGGAGATGACTTTATAAAGATACTGTAAAAAGTCCCCAACCATATGTGTACGGCAACGGCCGCCATGATGGAAAGTGTTAAACAATAACATGTTTTTTCAAATAACTCGAGAACGGTTTATTTTAGGTCGAAAATGGTTATGTTAAAAAATGTTCACAATTTTATAGTGCACAGAAAAGGTTCTAACAGTTGTAGACGTATTATCAACGGTTACGCTATAAAATTGGATTAACTGCACAATTGTGCGATTTCTGAACAAATACAGTAAAACTGAAAATATCCTGGAAAGAACTTCGGAAATAGATCAGGCGATTTGCACTGGAGCAAATGCATGTTCCTGTTTGAAAAAAAACCGACCAACTCATTTGCATTACAAATTATCAGTATAAAATGAGCTCAACTTCAGTGTCCAATTTGACATGCTTAAGGGAATGATTTTGAGATGAAACTTCTTGTAATTGTTCCTCCATATTCATACAATATATTTCCCAATTTTCAGGTCCGAATAATAATATTTAAGTCCTCTTTTAATACTTTAAATAAGTAAATTTCAAAATTGAAGCTATGAGGTAGGCAGCAGCGGCGATTATGAGTCCTAATGGCAACAATGGGAGCGGGGACAAGAACGGCTACCTCGGTCTTTTATATTGTTGAGAAAAGTGAGCAAAAAAAAATTTCGACTGTTTACAGTATCTTTATAAAGTCATCCCCAACGTATCCGTGAAAAAAAATTCTACTTTTCCGAATTCGTTTTTTAAATCCTTCATTGACTGGACTATAATGACTGTGTCCTCGAAGCATTTAAGCGCGCCTTACCTGACAGTATATCAGGTTTGGTTAAAGCACGAAACCCCCAAATTCTGGATAATGCCTTAAAAGTCGCTCTCTAATACGAAGCAAGACAACAATTGAACCCTCAATACCCTACAAACTTTTATCGCGATAATAGATATTCTCAGCCCAGTTATTCGGGATCACGTGACTGTAGTCCTAGTGCTCATGTACGTTTTACGACGACTCACGACTCATATAAGGATTCTGATCAAAAACAGAATGCGCCTGGGATAATAAAACGCCCTTATTCTCCTGGAGCATCAAATTTCCCAAATAATAACAACCCTTATTCCTTAAACAATTACTTTCCTCATCAATATACCTATATGCCTTATCATATCAACCTTATCCTTACTACCCGACTGTTTCCATGCAGAATAGTGGATATCCAAATTCTAATTTCTCACGGGGAGGAATAAATACCCCACCCCGTTCTCAATCTCCCGTTCAATCGAACAAGGAAACTTTAAACTACAACTACGCTCGTCGCACGGACGCAGTGACGGGCGAGAAGAAACAAGAGCGTCAGGCGAGCGTACGAGTCCTACAGAGACGCGACATATCTACCACACAAAGTTCAGTCGAGAATCCCCATTTCTCGTCACCAGTCTTTTTGGAAAAAAAGCTTCATTTCTAGTTGACACAGCTCGATAATGTATTTACCTCGCGCTACGCGCTCGGTCTTTGTACTTCCCTACGTTTACGCAAAATCTTTGAGAATTGAATCGATAGTAGTAATTTGGTTATTGTGAATTCTCTTTTGTTAAAGCTCCTTCGGCTTTAACGAACACATTTCCATCACGTATCTCGTGCTTCGCACTCGAATAAAATTTGTCCAATACGCGCATTTTTCTATATTATGTTCAACTTTAATATATTAAATGTATACTATATTAATATCCGTATCTTGGATCCAAACTGCTCATTCAGATATAGCAAAATAAAGTACACTTTTTATTTTTCATGATTACTTTAATATTCGTTCCTTATTTGCCATTAATCTCTAGTCGTTTTTACACAAATTTAACTTGTTTATTTGTAATGTTATTTTTCACGATTAAATCAAAAACTACACGTTCTATAAAAAATGGATCAAAGCAAATGTATACATATAATTTAGACGAACAAATTGTGACATCAGCTTAAGACCGAACTTAAAACAAAACTGTAGTACGCATCTTCTTAAATCTTACGAATTGAAAACTGTAATTTTCCCTTCGTTTTTTTTTTCTTTATTTTCCACAGTGTATATGAAAAAATTTCTTTTAGACCAATAAAGAGATTTCCTTTTTACCTATTTTTGTTGTTGCATAGTTTAAATGGACACCAACGTAAGAACTATTTTTTCTGACTCAGGGGGCCTCAAAACGTCGACATTTGATGGAATTCACGAAACTCATTTTTCACATAAAATCAATACCTTCTCATTATGATGAGAATGTAATAATTCATTATTTTTTTGGCGATCAAAATTTGAATTTTTGATTTTTTCAAAAAAATTCAAAAAGTTGTCATGCAATTTTTGTTATTACGTATAACCGTCAATGGGATTTCTGAATTTTGAAAAAAATGGTCCACGCAATTTTGAAAATGCTCTTAATTTTTGAATTTCTATCCAAAATATCTGGTTAACGAAGTCGATCTTTCCATTTGGCCTCTGAAACTGTGTGCCAAAGCACAATCCAATCCGATTAGTCTTTCAAAAGTTATCCGGTATACAGACGACGACAACAACGACGGCGGCAGACAGACAGACACCGACGTAAAAACTATTTTTTCTGACTCAGGGGGCCTCAAAACGTCGACATTTGATAAAATCCAGGAGAGTCATTCTTCACATGAAATCAATACATTCTCATTATGATGAGAATGTAATAAATTCTTTAAACGAGGATTTACTAATAACAGAAGGCGATTCCATTGAAATTGTCGGAATAACACCTATTAAAATCTCAACTATCGGCACACTAAAATTAACCTTAGAAAATTCTAGAATAGTTTTTCATGTAGTTTCGTCTGAATTTCCAATCAATACAGACGGAAATCTAGGTCGAGAATACCTTCGTCAAGAAAAGGTCGGTATATCGTTTTGGCATAATACAATAGTAACTTACTCCAACCCTACAAAACATATTCCTTTCATCGATAGGGAATCGAAAGTCGCTCAAGAACAAATACATGACTAAAAAGGAACACGACGAGGAAAATTGCGTATAAAATCTAGAACTAAACAGGTGATTCCCGTAGGAGCTTTAGACAGTGAAGTGAAGGAGGGATATTTACCCTGAATACAGACAAAGAAGGTTTTAATAATAGATTCCAATGGCAATTGCCATGTTTACGCGATTAATACTACTGAAGAGGACCTAGAAGTAGAAATTGACACAAAAGAACTTATCCCTTTTGAATATTATAATTTAACACGAGATGAGCTGGACGATTACCCTACGGACGAGGAATACATACCTATAGAAAATATAGTAGAAGCGATTCTTGGGATCCTAGAACTAGATCATTTAAACAAAGAAGAAAAAGAACATCATAAAACACATACAACTGACAATGTTCCAATCCATGTTCGACAATACCGATTTACGCCCATTCAAAAAGAGGAAGCAAAGATCGTTATAGACAGAATGTTGACGGAAGGTGCAATCAGTCACTCCAAGTCACCCTATAGCTCCCCTGTGCTAATAATTCCGAAAAAATTGGACCACATCGGAAGGAGAAAGTACAGAGTAGTAATATACTTCCGGCTGTTAAATGAAAAAACTATTGGTGATATTTATCCACTTACGAACATTACTGAAATATTAGATAGCCAGCGGATTTCATCAAATAGAATTAAATCCAGCTGACAGACCAAAAACTGCTTTTTTATTTTTAAACGGGCACTACGAGTACATCAGAATGCCCATGGGTTTGAAGAATTCCCCTGCGACATTCCAGCGCTTAATGGACTAAGTTCTTTGAGGATTACAAGGGGTTGAATTATTTTTCTATCCTGACGACATAGTAATCTACGCAGAAACACTAGGAGAATATGGGAAGAAGGTAAGACGCCTCCTAAACAGATTAAAAGAGGCAAATCTTTCCATCTAACAAGAGAAAAGCAAATTCCTGTTCAAGGAAATTAACTATCTTGGCCATATAATTAGCAGTGAAGGAGTGAAAGCTGACCCTAAGAAGATCGAAGCGGTGCAAACATTTTCAACGCCCAAAAATCCCAGAAACATAACACAATTTCTAGATCTAGCCGGATATTACAGGAGGTTTATAAAAGATTTTGCGGTGAGAACAAAACCGCTAACAAATCTTCTAAAGAAAGGAGTACCTTTCAATTGGGGACCAGATGAAAAAAAAAAGTTTCAAAGATTTAAGGCAAGCCTTATGTGAAAGTCCTATTTTACAGTATCCAGAATTTCAGAAGCCTTTACCATAACAACAGATGCCTCAGGCTATGCCGTAGGTGCAGTACTGAGCCAGGAAAAAGAGGGAATAGACCTACCTATTTCATATTTTTCCCACGTGTTAACCAGTGCCGAGTGTAATTACTCTACTACCGAGAAAGAATGCTTAGCAGTTTTATACGCAGTACAACAATACCGAGCCTATATTTATGGAAAGGAATTCACACTGGTTAGTGATCATGAACCCTTGAAATGGATAGATTCGGTAAAGGAACCTGGACAACGTTTAATTCGTTGGCGTTGAAATTAAGAGACTACGAATATTCCTTTAAATTTAATATAAGCCTGGAAAATTAACCACTAATCCTGAAGCACTTTCTAGAAACCCGATGTTAGAAAGCCTATCAGAAGAAAGTGAAGGAGAATGTAAGGAAAAGCCTGCCAGGTTATTGCCAATGCAGACACGTCAAGCCAAACAGGGCAGAGCGCAATCAGCTAAACCTCTTGCTAGAACCATGGGCACCAATCCAAGGGCCAAACCTACAATCTTAACAAAGAAAGGACCATCAGCAAAAACTGATGCTTCTCAGCCTTCTGCTTCAAGAATGCAACGTCCAACAAACCAAAAATCTAAGGACAAAGATCAACCTATTGACCCATTTTCCAAATCTTCTAGTAGTTTGAATGAAAGCACTATAGGTAAACGTTACTTCGTCGTAGGGTGGAGGAAGAAAGGAATCAATCCAAAACTAACTATCGAGATTCTAGTACCGATTCAGAGGATAATCTTGATGAAACCTATAACCCTATCCCTCCCATACCTGGAAAGAAACGCAGCGACTACCCAGTCTAGATATACCATTAGCAGCCTTTCCAGCGCATAATTTACCAATGAGTGCTCCACCTAAGGCTTTAGGAAAATTGCCGGAATTATTCGAAAACGAATACGAAGAAGACAAGACCGAAGAAGGGAAGCAAACTGGACCCATTATAACTGTGAGTCATCCACCGAGTGATAGTGAGGATAGTTCATCAAAAGAAGAACAGAAAGATGAACAACTAGGAGAAAGAAATGACCTTAATAGCGCAAAAGTAACTAGAGAAGAATTGCAAGATTCATTCTCTTAGTTTAATGAATCCTTGCAAACTCACAAGGATTGGGTAAAAAAAAAGGGAAGCTGAAGAAAACACAAAACCTTATCTAGGAGTCACTGCTGTCTCAGAAGGAGAGACCGACTTAGGACTTCTTGAGGCAATTGAAGAAATGGAGCCTGAGAGCGAAACTGAGCTAGCCCGGAGGATAGATTCAGTAATTAATGGGGCAGAAAATTAACTGAAGGAACTCGGAACGAAGGACTCTAGAAACAAGGAGAGCAACAATAGCTCAGATTCTCCTACGTGAAAAGATATTCCCTCAACGCAAATGTTGCCTGAAAACAGGCAACGCAAGAGCGTAACTTTTGCACCTCAGAGAGAATCCCCTTCTACTCCCGATATCTTATCAACGTACCGACCTTCAGGTCATGGACTGCCACAAGCCCTATCAACACCATTTCAGAAATCAACTATGGATAATTTAAAAATCCCAGAAAGTCTAATAACAAGAAATGAAAATTACAAGCCTCGACGTGTGGAAATGAGCCCACAAGAGTCGTCTATTACCGAGCCCGCAGCAGTCTTACCTGAGGCTGACTATACACCCACGCCCACCACTAGCGTACAGCCTGCATTGCCAGAAATGTATACTCTGTACCCCAAGAAAAATATTCTGCCTAGAATAACTAGCTGCAGGGAATATTTAACTTATTTGAGCGGAAATTATGTACATTTTCTTTAGCAGATTGCGAATTCAGTACCCCAATAGAATGACTACTGATAGATATAGGAGCCATTAACCCACAAGAAATCAAAGAAAAACGGCCTAAACTAGGTCAGGTCATAATAACCCCTAGAGGTCGTTATAAGATTTATACAATAATTATAAAACACAACCACTTCGATCAGATGGGAGAAGAAAATTTAGGCATCGGATTTCACAATTTATATGTAGCATTAAGACGAAAAAACATTAAATCTTTGAGAATTTAGAATCAAGGATATTTGATTCAAGTTTTATTCAATTCATTCAATTATATTCAATTTGATTCAAGAAAAACAGAGTTAAAAGCAATTATATGACTGAAAAGTGAAACTTTTTGCTGGAAAAATAGGAGATAGTGTGTATGTAAAAAGAGAAACAAAAATTAATAAGTTAAACAGCAAAAGCCACGGTCCCTATAAAATAATAGACTTACTAGATAAGTACACCGCGATCCCAGAAACCCTAGGCGGAAAACGTTTCCAAAAGCATGTAGACAAACTAAAAGTTGCTCACGAGTAACTATGACTAATATAGCATTAATAACATAAAAATTTCCTTTGCAGAATGGCTGAGTTAATTATTTGGACTAAGCTTCCCAAGGGGCAAATCTATGCCTACATAGATTGTAGCGAGAAAGTTCAGGAGCCAAAAGGAGCCAAAGGACCCTAGAAGAATTGGCAACTGAATACAATTTTGCAAAACCTATTTATAGCTTACACATGACCGAAGGACCCCCTCAACATTTCCAGATTAAAGACTTGCTACGAGACATCGACTACAACTACGAAAATTACATGTAGAAATCAATCAAAGAGGACTGCCGGAACGAAGTGCATTTAGACACTCTGACAACCAAACTCAACAGAATCGAAGCTAAGAACAAAAAATTAAACAGGATACTCTACGAAGTACAATAATACAAGCCAAAAACCAATTCTCAACCCAGGATAATGAAAAAAGGGGAGTACCGATGTTAAGATTCATAGGATCCATTTTAGGACCAGTAGTCGGAATTTTAACTTCGGAAGATGGAGAAGACTATATGAACGTAGTCGATGAACTACAAGATAAACAAACCAATTTAAGTCGAATACTAAGACAACAAACTCATATAGTTAACGCCGAAATTCAAGACATACATAAAGAATTGCAAATAAGAACAACTGAAATACAACTAATGCAATCATTGCTTGAAAAAACCATGAAAAATATGCACAGACAAGAGAAAAACATAAACGATCTATTGTACATAAATTATATACGACAGTGGACCTCACATGTAGAAGCAAAACTCGATCATTTATCCGACACTCTCCTGTAATTCACAAATATCGTGATAAACACCCGAGAAAAGAATGTACATCCAGCACTAATAACTAACAATCAATTACAGAAAATTATAGCAGAAATACATAGTTAAATAGGCGAATATGATTGCCCAATTCCTAGAGCACATCAAAGCCGAAGATTTATACCTGATTGGAAAAGCTGACATTGCTTACCACTCTACAAGATTAATAATATCTATTGATATCCCTCTTTTAGAAAGACTCGTTCATCAACTATACAAACAACATGCAAAACCAGTGTACCAAACATTAATTGAAAATATCACTGGGGCTGCATATATATTACCTAAGGAACCATACATCGCTTTATCATCCGATGACCAGACATTTTTTCTAGCAGATCAAGAATATCATAAAAATTGTATAAAAACTATATACGACACTATTTGTGAAGCAAATCTACCAATATATTTAACTTCAACCAGCTCTCTCTGTGAAATTATAATATTAATTAAGCCATTCATTGAAGCGTTTCAGAACTGTGACGTAAGAGTCACCCTAAGAGAACAATTTTGGAAACAAATACCTTCCCTCCAAACTTGGTTATACTCAACAAAAACACCTGAACTACTCAGTGTTAATTCCGCAGATAAGAAAATTGAAAGAGAATATATCTCTAGTTCCGGAATAGTCCAACTAGGAAATGGATGCATTGCAAGAACAAAAGAAACAATTCTAACCGGAATAGTTTTAAATAAAAACAAAGAAGAATACATCTATAGCCCAGGATTTTCCTTAAATCTGACTAACATCTCTTCTGTCATATCCAACTTTCTGGAATCCATATCAATAATAAATCATGAGTTGCAAATACATCCCGACAGAAACTGCAAATAATTTCAAAATGGGAAATCATTGGAAGAAATCGAAATAAAACAATATTGTCGAATTGTAGAATGAGAACATGCAAGAAATCCAAAAATACTCGAAACAACGGTAATATAGAAATAAAAATCAAATCTCCGCTAATAGACAACGCAACATGCAGCAGCGTGAAAAACTAGTCAAACCCGCAGGTACGAGCACCGATAACCAGCGTCCGAGTAGCCTAAAAACCACCCACTTCAACTTTTCATCGAGGACGATGAAAGAACTTAAGGAGGAAGGACAAGGAAAGCCATTGCATTGTTTCTAAATCTTTAAAATTTTATTCTGAAACGAAGATTCAACAACTAGCAAAAGCTACTTGCCTTATTCTCATCAGTTGAAGGAAAAGCTTCAAGTGTGGCTGACAACATACACATATTCATCACTAAAAGATTCGCAGCCGCACAGTAGAATAAGGAATAAGTGTCAGGCATGACGTCACAGTCCATGATGGCCGCTCCAATGTGCGAAACATAAACCAAAAACAATGAGACTCCTCTCGCACAGCTAATGACACGCCCGCTACAAGATAACAACGCACCTACCAGATGGCGAACGAGCGACTAAGAAGAAGAACTATACCACGACTGCACTTGATGAAGTCATCATCCCATTATGACCGACTCACGCATGGAATATAATCCGACTACGATAAGTAGCAGTGGACTGTCGCCAGGAGAAAACAGAATATGTAACAATCTGTCATTGTTCATTAATTCCCTTACTGTCCACTAGAGGCAGCACCTCCCAGAAATGCGAAATGACATGAGATATCCGAACCTCGTTCAAATCCATTTTGATTGGACGTAGATTTACTAATGGGATTATTAAATAATTAATACAGAATTTGGGTTAATAAATAATTGAATAAATTATAGAGAGAGACTTGGTATTTTAAGAAAGCGAACTAACTCTGTAGTTTAAGGAATTTCTAAAGTTGAATTTAAATTTGATTTCATGGTCTGCAGGTAATTGGAAAAGAATGTTGTTTGCTACAGGTTTTGTTTTCAGCTCTAGTTTAGAATGCGGACTAAGTATGAAAAAAAGTAAATTGACTGACTTCTAAGGGGTTTCAGGAAAGAGGGTTACTTAGACTCACAAAAGATAACGTCGAGATTTCGTGCTTGAATAGTTAAATCAAATAAAGAAGACATTATTATTAACTAGTTTGAAAAAGAATTTAAGCTGATTTTTATTTGCATAAAAACTGTCAAAACTAATGAAGTTTTTACTACTGTTAATTATTTGACGTTTTTGATAGTGAAGCATGAAATTAGTTTTGAGCCTAAATCGAGGAAACGTGTTTAATGGGCATTTTTCAGGAAGCGAACTAGGCCGGGGTTTCATCATGGGTTGACGAGGAATTATGTCATGCTTTAGTCAAGTTGGAGGTGTAAATCTGAATTCTGATTTGTTGGAAGTATGAATATGATTGAGAGAAGGATTGCGGGGGAGGTCCATGGATCGCTGCGCGATGCAGGAGCCCGCGAGCAAAATCGATTTTCGAGATCAGATTTGACTGACTCGCAACGTGGAATCTGCGTTTTGCTCTCACCGCATTTATCTCAATTTGGACTGAGAACTTTTCTTTATCAAAGTAATTGAAGAATATATATGATACTTTCAATGTCAACCTTCGTGTCTAATTGACTTTTACCTTAACTTACAATAATTAAAGCGTTATTTTAATTAACTTATAGTAATAATATTCGGACCTGGACAATTTGTTTCATCGTTGGTTTCGTCAAGTCGGAGACCGGACGAGAACGGGTTTTACCCTTGTTGTGGAACGAAATCACTAATTACTGATAATTAAATTTCAAAAATTAAAAATTTTCGCTCCAAAATTATCCCGGATCGTTACAAGAATTTTTCTGGTGTCAGAAGTGGGATACCATGAACTCGTCGTGGTGGAATCCCAAAGATAAAATACTCAGTGCAAAAAAACAAAGACGGATACAATGACCTTTATTTAAAGTGATGGTCAACAATTTTGTTTTAAAAAAAGGGAAAACTCTTGTGAGAAAATTTTGATAGAATTTGAACGAACTAAGTGAAAGGAAAAACATCTTGGCAATTGAAATTGTAAAAAATTTATGCGGCCTCAGGTTTAGGAATGCAGTTGATTTTAAAATTATTTGGAAATTGGTTAAATAGAGATTTATATCGAGTTTAAAAATTGGTTGAGTAAATAAAATAATTTTAAGAGAACTAAAAGTAATAAATGAAAATTTAAACTTATTGTTATTGAAATAAAGTTAAAAACAAATAAGAATAAAGTTAATTAATTAATGACATTAAAAATTGAAGGCATTTTAGATTGAGAAATTTGTTTAATTAAATTTAAATGTTTGTCTGAATTAATAAGTTTAAATTAAGAGTAATTTTAGTTTAAAATGAGGCTATGCGAATTAAATAATTTAAAATAAAAAATAAAGAAAATCAGTCAGTGAAAATCTCAAACAATCAAAAAAAGGGAAGAATAAGTTTCAACAATTTTGACAATTATCATCGACACTCTGGTACCAGTTCAAGAAGACAGCAAGGGAATTCCGGGTGGAAATGGAACGTAACCCGGAGGAAGAAGACAGAAGGCCTTATTCAAAAATTTCTGAAGCCAGCGTGGGAATCTGGGTGGAAATTGGACGTAGCCCAGAAGAAGATCCGCGGGTGAACGAGGGCATGTGCCGTGAAGGAAGGACATTAAGGACGAAAGAACAAGCCGCGAACACCCCCTCCAAGGTTTTTGCCGTGGTTTTTAAACCAGGAGGCAAGTGATATCACAAATTATCAGGGGTTTACAGGCGGTGGTTGCAGAGATCACGGTAAATAAAATTAAAAATTTGTTTCCTCCCTATCACCGCAAGCTGACACAAGGACCAAGGATCGACCTGAAAATGAGCTTGGATTATCAGAGAAACTGAAGAGGCTAGCTCGCGAAACAATGTGAGTCAGTTCGCTGAAGTAAAAATTGAATTTTTTTTTACCAGTCTCTCTCATTTGCGTGATTTATTTATACATAATGTGGTTAATTAGGAATTAGATTAGAACAAGGTGTAAAAAAATTATTTAAGTTGGCCGAAGAAAATAATTCCCTTGATAGAACAGTGGAGGTTAACAATGATGGTAATTAATACTAGAGAGCCAACTCCATCGGCTTCTAATACTATTCACAACTCAGGTGTAACTGCTCCTCAGCGCCAAATACACTCCACGCTCAATCCAAGAGTGGTAAGGAATCTAAATTCCGATTTTAATACCCCAACCCACTCTAATTTAACCGCGTAAATGACAGGTAGTCCTTTGATAGTCAACCTAAATACACTGGAAACCGGAGCGACGGGAAGTGTTCATGCTGGGGCCATGGTTGACGACTCTGGACTTTTTACTATCCCAAGTCAAGAGCCCTCAAAGCCAATTCCTTTCAAAGCCGCACTTGAATTCATACCGTGCGAGACTGCATATACGCGCGTAATTCAACAGCATCCGAAGATCGCCAACATTTATTCTTAATCGCTAGATCGCGCATTTCCGGCATTGCCTATAATTCACTTCTTGACCATAGAAGCCCTATTGAAACATCTAAAAAACATTTTTACTGAACCCAGAAATTTAAGCCAACTGAATTCCATGCTAGCAATCGTGGCACAAAAATATAACGAAAGTGCCCTGGAATACGCAGACAGGGTTAGCGAAATTTGAAAAAATGTAATAGAACTTGTGGAAAGAGAAACAATCAATAATTGACTCTGACTCGATGATTAGATCAGCGAGAGACACGGCCTGTGAACATTTTATAATGGGATTGAAACCTAATTTAGTTTTGAGGGTACGAATGGAAAGACCTGGATCTCTTCAAGATGCCATTATGGCAGCTAGGAAAGCAGAATGGGAACTTGACTTTGCTTAAGAATTGTTTAACGGAAGTGAGAACGATAAGAATGAAAAGTCAGAAAAGTCAGAACTTTATGGAGGAAAGAGTTATCAGGGAAATAGACATAGGTCCTATCGAGGCAATGCTAGGGCATTCGGAAGTAATAGAGGAGAAGGTTTGGGAAGAGGTTTCGCAAACCTTTCAGAATCTCGGGGTAGAGGTGGAATTGTCACTCGGGGGAGGAGAGGTCAGCAAATAGCTCCTTCGGTGGTCACCTGTCGCCGATGCGGCGAGCCGGGTCACCGCGATTGGGGTTGCGCAAAGCCTAACTTCCCAAATCCTAAGACTTGCTATAAGTGTCTCAAGACAGGGCACTTTGCGCGAGGATGTCCGAGTGTTAACTCTGAAGTAGTATACTTCAAATGTAAACAAACAGGACACTTCGCTAGAGATTGCATTTTTGAAAATATAGAAGAGAATAAAAATTTGAAATTTTGCAAATATTGTACGGGCAATGATCATATAATTAACGATTGTAAGATCCTCGCCAAAAAGGTCGAAGATAATAAAACAGAAAAGGAACTTCCTTAAACGAGTAATAAGTTCTCTGCATTGGTGTGACAGTGAACTTTCCCTGGAAATTACACCCAGTAGACGTATTCTATTTACCTGGGACCCAGAAAGGCAAGAAAAATCTCCCTAAATCAAATTGTTTGCTGATGAAATGACTAGAAATAAAGGACTCTTCTTAGTACATACGGGAGCTGAACTATGTATAATCCATAAGGGTAAATTGAAATCAAATACACCTATAAATCAGGTACCCAAATTCGTTTTATGTGGAATAGGGGGGAAGTCCGTAATCACATTGGGCGAGATTCTGTTGAGGTTTAATGACTGTCGAAGACTCTTAAAGAGTCCTCGATCCATCTGAAAGAAAAACAAATTACACATTCATTAGCTACTTTCCTATTCATACCTGAATTCAAAAATGTACATTTGCAGATAAGAGCTAGAACTAAACAAATTGTTACCTTTCCAGTTACAAAGCCGGAAATAGGAGAAGGATATTTGCCACTCGCAGGTTTAGGACCTGGAATATATTTGCGTAAATGTATATCCAATGAGTGACTTTTTGTAAGGTCAGTAGAATAAAGAGACAATAAGGCTTTTCGAATTGTTATAGACAATGAGACATTTCGGCTTAGATTAAAGCCATCATCAGTCAAATTTATTAATGTTTCTGAAAAGAAAAATGCCAAAAATGGTCATTATTGTATAAAATATAGTCAAAAAATCAAACTCAAAACTAAATAAATAAATACGAAGGACGGAAACACAACGAGCCAAGACAGATGGCAAATTCTGAATGATCTATTGACCTTACAAAAAGTGACTCATTGGATATACATATACTTAAGAGGTCAAGACTTATACATATTGAACATATTTGGGTAAAGTTTCAGTTAAAGTTAGAAAAGATAAAATTACTTTATTTTGTATAAATACCATCACCAGGGACACTTTACTCACTTTACCTCCAGTAACTTTGGAAGAATTTGAGCTTCCAAAAACTCTTCCAGAAACTTCTACTAAAAGTATGAAAAATATTCAAAACCACGATGAGGATCGATTGGGCAGATTGATGGACGCACTACATTTAACCGACTTAAATAAAGAAGAACGGGGTACATTAGTTTCCATTATATCAAAATATACAAAGCAATTTCATTTGAAAGGGGATCATTTAGGATCCCCCAATGTTATCAAACACAACATTACATTAACCGATGAAATTTCTGTCTACAAAAAGGGCTACAGTCCTCCGTTTATTCATAAAGAAGTTATCATTAAAGAAACCGCAGATTTGCTAAAAAAATAAATCAATTTGACCCTTAGATTCTCGTCGTAATTCCCCTGTATGGGTTCTACTTAATGAACCTGACCCTGAAGGCAATAAAAGATGGCGTATGGTAATAGGCTATAGAGCCTTGAACGAAAAAACGATAGGGGATGCTTATCCCCTTCCCAACATTATAAACATTTTAGATCAGCTAGGAGGTGCTAAATATTTTACGGTCCTTGACCTAGCACAAGGCTTCCATCAGATAGAGGTCGAACCCAAGGATAGGTATGAAACGAGGTTTTCCAGCCCTTTTGGTCATTATGAATTTAATCGAATGCCATTTGAAATGAAAAATGCACCCGCGACATTTCAGAGATTAATGGATAGGGTACTATCAGGGCTACAGGGTGTTGAGTTGTTTGTGTATATGGATGACATAGGAATATACGCGAAATCTCTAAAAGAACATAACGGAAAATTAGACAAACTTATGGGGCGTTTAAAAACGGCGAACATCGTTCTACAGCCCGAAAAATGCAAATTTCTCCGCAAAGAAATCGATTATTTGGGACATATAATATCACGGGAAGGTTTAAAACCTGACCCCAAAAAATTAGAAGCCCGGATTTGCTCTTATAGCTAAACATCTCAATAATATTTCAAAAAAGGGAGTAGCTTTTGAATGGACACCAGATACACAAGAAGCCTTTGAAATACTAAAAAATATTCTCTGCTCTGACCTAACATTGCAATATCCGGATTTTTCTAAAACCTTTGTAGTAACTACAGATGCTTCATAATATGCGTTGGGAACTGTGTTGAGTCAGGCTTCCATTGGCAACGATTTGCCAATAGCATACGCTTCACGTGCATTACAGGGTGCTCAATTTAAGTATAATGTTACGCAAAAGGAACTACTAGCAGCTATATTGGCCCTTACTCAATTTCGTCCTTATATTTATGGTCGAAAGTTTATATTAGTTACAGACCACCGTCCTTTGGTATGTTTACACCAGCTGAATGATCCTACTTTAGGGTCAAGGTTAGCCAGATGGAAGGTCAAATTAATGGAATATGAATCTGAAGTCCAGCACAAACCGGGGCGAGTAAATTCAAATGCAGACGCATTATCCAGAAAGCCGGTAGTAGATTCCGTTGAAGATAATAACATGGATATAGATTCTGAAATTTCTGACGATGAGGATCGGTGTGTTGGGAAAGTGCACGTCCTGGAACGCACCGTGACTCATTCTGCAGAGAGAGAGAGATTTGGAACCACGAGTACCCAATAGAGAAATTATTTTTGAGTTCTTCCGAGAGGGAGGAAGTATGCGCCAAGATTGTTGCCCGCACAAAAGTAGGTGCGGAGGGGATGGAGATTGACTCTAGGACTGGTGTGGTCATTCAGTCTGTGACCCCGGGGGTCAATCAAGCTAATGCCCAGGGGATTGATAAAGAGAAAAATTCCTACCAGTGTCACGATGATGAGAGGTTGTCAGTGTCATCCCATAAAGCGGATAATAGAGGGTTGTCCGCTGTATCCTTAGTTCAAGACAATGAGAGGTTGTCTATAGACATTGAGATTGAGAGGACTTGCATGTTGGTGGCGGAAGTGAGAACGTGTTCAGTGACAGGTGGAGAGAGAATTTTACGGAATTTGTGTGGAAGGTGTGAGTGGAGTGTGAGGGTGGAAGCCGAGGAGGTGAGTAGGGTTGTGTGGGGTGAATTGGGGAGATAAAAAGTGAGTTTCAGCGTGGGTGGGAGGTGGTATCTAGCTGGATAGGGAAAGTGAGGTTAGGTTGGCAAGTAATCGGGGGAGTTCGTGGTCAGGAGTCCTGGGCTTTCGAGGGTTCAAGGGTGGTTCTCGAAAAGTTAGGGGATGCTAAGGGAGAGAAAGGGGTGTCTGCAGGGACTGAGGAATTGAAAAAAAAGGGGGAAAAAAAAGGAAAATTTGGCGGCGAAAGGCGCCAACATTTTGCAGAGACATCTGTCGGTTGCGGCAGGTACTGCATGGATAGATCCCATTTACCGGCGGTAGAGCGGGAGGTGGGCAGCGAGAGTACTGGCAGTGCTGGTAGTGAAACCGACGGGGAGGGAATTTTCCACAAGCCACGACGGCCAACAGTGCGTGGTCCGGTGACGAGCGGCGCGTCGGGGAGAGGGAGAAAGTGGAATGGTGGGAACGAAGGAAGCGAGAATGTAATGGAGAGAGAGTCTAGCGCAAAAGACGGGGAGGATCTCTTGAAGAGGAAGAGAGACAGCCCAGAGAGTCCGGAGAAAAGCGAGATAGAGAGTCCGTTCAAAAAAAGGGGGAGAACAAGTAGGTCACCCCCCCAAAAAAAAGGGAGGGAAAGTCGGAGATGGAGGCTCTCGGGATGCTGTTAGGCGAGATCAGGGGGCTGAGGGAGGACGTAAGGGGGACCAAGGAGCAGATGGAAGGTATGAGGGAGGACTTGCGAATCAGAGATGAGAAATGGGAAAAGGAGGTGAAAGAGCTGAGAGAGAGAGTAGATGGGTTAGAGAGGGAAAGAAAAGAAAAAGAAGTTAAAATAAAACAGATGGAAGAGGAGATTAGGGCGTGGAAAGAAAGGACGGAAAAAAGGCTTGAGAAGGTGGAGGGCAGGACGGAAATGGAAATAGGAGTCGTGGGTAGCGGGGGCGAGATTGAAGGTATTTGGGAGAGGGTAGGGAATATGATAGAAGAGAAAGTGGGAGAGCATAGGAATGAAAAGGAGGAGAGGGCGGATAGGGAAAGGATAAGGGCAATGGAGTTGAGAATGGAGAGAAAGGAGAAGGCAGACAGGAGAAATAATATTGTGATAAGAGGGTTGAAGATGAAGAGCGGGGAAGAAAGGGAGGGCGTGGAAGCGCTGCTACAGAGCATAGGGTGGAATAAAGGCAGGCTAGGGAAAGTTAAGTTGGAGGGGAGAAAGGAGAAAGAAGTGGCGGTTGTGGAGTTGGAGAGCTGGGAAGAAAAATTGGGGGTAATGAGAAATAAAAATAGGATAAAGGATAAGGAAGTTTTCATCGATCACGATTTTACGAGAAAGGAAAGGGATGTACAGAGAATGCTGTACGACAGGGCTAGGAGGGAGAGGAGTGAAGGGAGATCGGCGAAGGTAGGATATCGGAAAATAAAAATAGACGAGAAAATGTGGGTGTGGGACGAGGAGAAAGAGGTGTTGAAGGAAGTGCAGGGGAATTTGTTTCGTAGGAAGTAGGGGGGCGGGGGTAATGCAGGGTAGAGGAGTTGTGAAGGTGCTTTACTGGAACGTAGCAGGGGTAAAGAAGAAGGATGAGGAGTTCTGGAGGTATATCCAGGAATTTGATGTGGTAGGACTGGTAGAGACGTGGGTGGAAAGAAAGGAATGGGATAGAATAGAGCCAAAGCTGCCAAGGGGGTATAGGTGGAGACTCCAGGAAGCGGTCAGAGTGAAGAAGAAAGGAAGGGCTAGTGGGGGAATTATAACGGGGATTAGAGATGGATTAGAGGAAGAAGATCACGGAGAGGAAGAGGGGGAGGGAGTGCAAATGAGGAAAGTAAAGATAGGAGGGGTAATGTGTAAGTTTGTGACAGTGTACAATAAGGATGGGATGGAAAGAATTAAAGAAAGGGTGGAAGACCTGTTAGGTGAAAGAGAAGAGGGTATGGTGGTACTGGGTGGGGACTTTAACGCGAGGATGGGAAGGGAAGGGGGCATTTACAGGGAAGGGGAGAGCTTCGAAAGGAACTCGAAGGATAGGTTAATAAATAAGGAGGGGGAGATTCTAAGGGACTGGATGGAGGATAGAGGCTGGGCGGTGGCAAACGGTATGGCAACTGGGGACGAAGAGGGAGAATACACATACGTAGGTAAGGTGGAAGTATCGGTAATAGATTATGTAGTTATGAATATGCAAGGGTGGGAGGAGATGGAGAGATTCGCAGTAGAAGGGAGGGTAGAATCAGACCATCAGGCATTAGGGTTGTGGATAAGGGGTGAGAACGGCGGAAGGCAAGGTGGGGAAGAAGTGTCGACGGGGGAGAGGGTTAGCTGGACGAGGGAGGCGATAGAGAAATATAAGGAGCAGTTAGGGAAGGTACGCTTCGAAGGGGAGACGGTGGAAGAGATATGGGAGGATTTAAAAGAGAAAGTGAAAGGGTGCGTGCAAAAGAAGGTATTCAAAAAGAAGAAGAAAGGAATGGTGAAGCCGTGGTGGGATAGGGAATGTAAAAATATGAAAAGAAAGGTGAAGAGGAAGTATAAGAAGTGGAAAGAGGGTACTGCGAAAAGGGAGGAGTACGTAGAAATGAGGAAGGGGTTTAGATTGATGTGTAAGAAGAAAGAACAGGAAAAGGAGAAAGAGATGGAGGAGGAGTTAGGAAATGTTAAGACAGAAGGGGACGTCTGGAAGATAATAAATAGGTTTAGGAAGCGTAGAGTAGGGATAAGCGACAAGATAGGGAGTGAGGAGTGGAGGGAGTTTTTTAAAGAATCATTTCAGGGCTCAGATTCAAGGAAGAGAGATGATGGGAGTAGAATAACGGGGGAGGCAGAGATGGAGGAGTTGAATGACGAGGAGATAGAGAAACAGATAAGGAAGTTAAAAAGGTCAAAATCAGCAGGGCTGGATGGGCTAGAGAACAAAGCATGGCTGTTTAGTACACAAGAGGTTAGGGAGAGGCTGAAGGAGGTAGTGAAGAAAGTATGGAGGGGGGAGGGATTCCCACGAGGGTGGAGAGAAGGATTAATAGTGCCTCTGTATAAGAAAGGAGAGAGGGATAGGCAGGGAAATTATAGGGGGATTACGCTAATGAATACGGCGTATAAAGTATACGCGATGGTAGTAGCGGAGAGGCTGCGGAAGGATGTCGAGGGGAAAGGAATATTGCCAGAGACGCAGGCGGGCTTTAGGGCAGGTAGGAGTACTATCGACAATATCTACGTTCTGCAGCACGTGGTGGATAGAGAATTAGCGAAGAAGGGATCGAGAGTGTACGCGTTTTTTGTGGATCTAAAAGGCGCGTTTCCGTCGGTGGATAGGGGGAGGTTGTGGGAGGTGATGCAGGAGAGGGGAGTGGAGAGAGCGTATGCAGATGACATAGTGTTGTTGGAAAAAAGCGAGGAGGCCTTAAAGGAAATGATGAAGAGGTTGAGAAGATACCTGGATAAGAACAGGTTAGAACTGAATGCGGAAAAGTCCAAGGTTATGGTTTTCAGAAAAGGAGGTGGAAGGGATAAGGAAGGGGAGTGGAAGTGGAAGGGAAAGACGGTGCAGGCGGTGAAAGATTTTGTGTACCTGGGCTTCTTGTTTCGGAGGAATGGCGGAGTGGATGGTCACATAAAAGAGAGAGTGAGGAGGGCAAATGTGGTGATGAGGCAGGTGTGGGGGTTGGGAAAGAAGTTATTCGCAGATGATTTTGGAAGGAGAATGAAATTGTTTGACTCACTAGTGATGAGTGTGCTATTGTATTGAGTAGAGGTGTGGGGGTGGAAGGAAAGCGAAGAGGTAAATAGGATACAGGAGAGGTATGTAAAGTGGACACTGGGGTTGGCAAGGAACACGCCTAATTATATTGTCAGGAGGGAGACGGGGAGAACGAGTGTAGGGATTCTAGCGGGGAGTCGAGCTTGTAAATATGAGGAGAAATTTTTGGAAGAGGGGGGAAGTAAGCTGGTTAGGGAGTGTTGGTGGGAGAAGGAGAACAGGAGAGGGGGTGGGAAGATGGAGGTTGAAAGAGAAAGGTATTTTAGAACGAATGGACTGCATATTGATGAATTGAGAAGGATGCATGAGGAAGGAAGGAAGGTATATGAGTTGGTTAAGAAAAACAGCATGGAGAGAGAGAAGACAGCAGGGGAAGAGAGAATAAGAGAGACAAGGTTTAATGGGAACTATGTGTGGATTATGCCAAGGGCGAGAGCGCAATATTTGTGTGAGAAAGGAGAGAAAGGAAGTCAGGAGCGTATAGCGAGGATGAGATGTGGGTGCATAGAGGGTTTCAATAGATTCTGGCTCGCTAGGGAAAAGAGGATGTGTGAACTATGTGGGAAGGGGGAGGCAAGCGTGGAGCACTGGTTGGAGGAGTGCGTGGAGGTGGAAAGGAGTGGGATAAGCATGGAGGTATTGATGCATGAAAGGGGGGACAAAAGGGCAGTAGCATGGGTGAAGGGAGTATTGGGTAAGATGGAGAAGAAGAGAAGGAAGGAGGAAGAGGAATGGAGAAGGAAAGATTGTAAATAGAGGAGGAAGTAAATATAAGTAATTGTAAATATTGTAAATAGTAGATAAGTATTAGGTATTAGTCGCGGAGGCAGAGTTTGTTAATGCGAGGCAAGCAAGAAAGTAGGGACATGCGAGCGAGGCGAGGCGAAGCGAGGAAGGCAATGCGATAAGAGCGAGCGGCGTTAGATATAAGGTGTGGAAGGATGTTAGTTTTAAGGGTTAGTGGTAAGAAAATTCTGTAAAAAATGGAAGTGTAAGCAAGTCAATTTTTTAAGGCCAGCAGGCTAAAAAAATAAACGTTTATCTACATTGAGATTGAGAACGGTGAGATACCGTCTGACAGTGAGAGACTGTCTGGAAGTGAAAGACTGCATGAGAACGGTGAGAGGCCGTCTGACATTGAGAGGCTGTCTGGCAGTGAGAGACTGCATGAGAACGGTGAGAGGCCGTCTGACAGCGAGAGGCTGTCTAGCAGTGATAGACTGCATGAGAACGGTGAGAGGCCGTCTGACAGGGAGAGGCTGTCTGGCAGTGAAAGACTACTTGACCTTAAGGCGTGCGCACGTAGGTTAAAAAAGGGATTCACAGAGGTAGTCTCAGATGAACATGAGGATGATTATTTAAATGAGGAAATCAGAAACTCTATGGTAGGCGAGTATCAAAGCTTCAGATGTTCCAAAGTAATAGAAAAGGGACATGAGAATGACGAAGGCGAAATTGCTAATCAATTACCTGTTCAAGGTAAAAACTCGCAGGGTAGTAGAAATTTGCTTATAACTTTATTTAAAATCAGTAGAGAAAAATTATGGATGAGAGAAGATCACTTGATAAATTTTACATCTTGTGATCACATATTAACAACACCTGTAGGTCGAGATTTCATGGGTAATGCAATTATTGAATTGCGAGATTTGAAAAATGAAAAGGTAGAAATCGGGCAGGTAATTTTGTTGAGGAAAAAAATAAATCAATTTTCAACCTTTTTATCAAAGATAAGTTTGATGATCAAATTCATACAACTAACATCGAATCAACTGTTTCAACCTTAAAAGATGCGGTAAGTGAATTAAAAATAAACTCATTTAGTATTTCACGTAAAGGAAATGGTTTTGATAGAGTGCCCTGGGAGGTAATAGAATTAATTTTAAAAACTTATTTTGGTACGGAAAATTACCAAATTACTATCTGAACAAGGGAGGTTACAATCCCACCCGAAAATCAAAGACCTCAAATTTCCAAAGAAAGTCACGATTCTGTAACAGGTGGTCATAAAGGAGTGTTAAAAACTTATGAGCGCGTTAAAGAAAAGTTTTATTGGAAAGGGTTAAAAGAAGACGTTCAGAATTACGTCAAAACCTGCGATTTTTGCCAAAAGAAAAAGTTAGTTAGGGTTAAAACGAAATTGCCTATGTGTATTACGGGTACACATTCCAGAGTTTTTGAAAAGCTTCAAATGGACTTGGTTGGTCCACTACCCAAGTCCGATTCAAAAAACGAATATATGTTAACTTGTCAAGACTGTTTATCAAAATATTCAGGGGCTATTCCGTTGGCAAATATAGATGCTAGCACAATTGCAGTTGTTTTTGCTGAACATTTCATATGCCGGTTTGGATGTCCTGAATCCATTCAAACCGATCAAGGTCCTCAATTTATGAGTGAAATAATGGCAGGGTTCGTGGAATTATTTTAAATTACTCAATATAAATCCTCTGATTATCATCGACAATCTCTAGCAGCTCTTGAACTAAGTCACCATACCTTCGTGGAATACCTTCGTCATTATTGTGGGAAATCGGACTGCGATTTGTGGTTGCTGTATGCCATGTTCTCTTTTAACACGTCGGTTCACGAATCCATCGGCGTAACTCCCCATGAAGTAGGATTCGGTCAAAAATCAATTTTTCCTTCCGAATTTGCTGATAAACAGATTCCCATTACCTACGTCCAATTGTTAGACAATATGCTCAATAAGTTGTTTACCACAGAATCCATGGAAGGACAGTATGTTTATGTAATATTTGAAAAAAGAATTAATAAGCTACGTGACCATTATGAAGGTTCATACAAAATTACCCGATTAGTAAGCGACTATAATGTCGAAATCCTTAAAGGAGATGGGACCACATCCATTGTCCATATGAATCGCATAAAACGTGCGTTTTTGCGATATGACCCCTGAAAAATATCGATAATAATGCAAAAAAAAATGAAAATAAACTATTATGAAATATATTACGTATATACATATAGAAATATTGAATAAGGGGAAGTTTAGAAATCTTTGACATTTTTTTATAAATAAAAATGTACTTGCTTAAAAGGAAAATGAGAACACCTGTTATTATAAATAAATAAATATTCATAAAAGAAAGGGTTTGAAAAATGTAAATAAAGTAAAATCGTTAATCTCTCCAGAGTAGAGATTTTAAGGGCGGAAGGGTAATAATATATGAATGAAGCCCTTCCTATACGAATTAAAGGCCCATATAGAAATTTTTGAAAATTTTATTTTAAAATAATTTGGAAATTATTTGAAAAGTACCGGAATGAACCGAAATAAAAATAAAAATTGGAATAAAATTAAAATAGGATACGAGTGCATTCGTTCAAAATTAAAATAAATGGTATAAATTAAGGGAATTCGAAATCTAATGATCATCTAATGATTTACAAGAAGAAAATTTTGAGAATTTGAAAAGAAGTGGAAAGATAGTATGTTAAATCGAAAAGAGAAATATTTGAAAGTACTATACTTGGTCGCTTTAGTGGAAACTTCAATATGTACTTGTTTTCTCCTGGTTTTCTTACTTATTTTTTTAGTTTTTACATGGGTGACCTGATTTTTGCTTCAAACGTTTAGTGTTTCTCATTTTTGAACGTTATTTTCGTTGAATTATAATTATTTTTATCATCATATATAGAAAATAAGTAAAAGATGTACAATTTCAAGGCAATTTTCTATGAAGAGTAACATATTAAAGCTTCAAAAACTTCACCTTAGATTATTTCTGTGTTGAAAAGTCTATGCAATATAATCTCCTTATAATTACAATAAAAATATATCGTTTTATGTTCAATAACGTCTCATTAACCAAAAAGTTTTTATTTGCTGTTAAAACAATTGATATTTTCGATCAAATCTATTACTATGGTGACAGTTATAGAATGAACTATTTCTCAATGGTTCTCATGTTAATTTTTTTTTTTAACGGTGAAAGGCAATTTCAAGTCATGCCCGTATCGCCTTCACAGTTCTTATCTGCCATATTGAATGCGGCATTTTAAATTTTGACAGTTTGATCTCATATTTGAAATCAGTGACCTAAGAAACTTTGTAATAGCAAATTTTAACCTTATCGGTGTTGTTCTAAGAGGTTTGATCAGCCATTATGGATCCGCCATTTTGCTTTTGATAGTTTGACCTCAGATTTGAAATAAGCGACCCCAAAAACCTTACAATACCATGAATGATAAAATATGAGTCAGTGGAAATAGTTCAGTCCGCAAAAAAAATCGAGTAGGATATTCAATCGAATTTTTTTCAGAAACAAAAGTCCTAGCTTAAGGGGTAACACCACTCTAGAAGCCGAAAACAAGACTAGCTTTGTGAAATATTTTTGAGAATATTAAAGAGGGAATAGGATTTCTTTTTAAAGAAGAAGTATTTAAGTATATATTGAAGTACGGACCAAGATTTTTTTATTATCATTTTTATACAAAATGGCGCCGATGCAGCTCATTTCGCGAAATGCCTTTTTTTAAAACGTCTCCACGGGCGGACGGATTACATGAAAAGTATGAGACCTGGAACGAAAAACAACAAAAATTCTTAATCTATATACCATTGGCTAAGTTACTACGTAGGGGTTTTTGTTTAAATCAAATTTTGTAAAAATGGCGCGACTTTGAAAAAAAAATCGATTTTTCGCAAAAAAAAGGCTGAAAATTGTTTATAAAATTAAAATTTTACGTCCAATCAAAAAAGGGCTAGGTAGTACCTTGAAGAATGTAATTATGAAGCTACTGTCCAAATTTGAAGTTAATCCGTTTGCTGATGCCCGAGTAATCTGTCCGGCCAGTTCGAAAAATGTGGTTTCGAGAAAAACGCGTTTAAAGTTTTACTAACAGAAAAATCCATGAAATCTCAGCAGCGTTTACTGATTCACAGACACACCTATACTATTTTTAATAGAAATCAGCGCACCCTACTTGACACCTGAGGAACCCTAATGACCTCCCACTTGCCATTTCGACAGGTAAAATAAATATAAAAGCGTTGGATCCGAGTGCGCCGCTGGAGCGCTCAGCGCACGCTTCGAGGCGCTTCGGTGAAATCAAGATTTCGACCTATTAAATTTTTTTTTTGCAATGGGACCAAGTGCACATTGTTTTTGGGCCCCTAAAGTACATATTAGCTAAAAAAATAAAAATCGACTTTTTGAAAATCCTAGAGTGGTGTTACCCCTTAAGTTGCAGGCCAGATTTGGAATCAGCAGGAAAATATCTATGAAAAGAAATGTTCATCACGTAAAGTGTCTCATCTGAGCCCTCATGGTAATCAATAATCTAAAATTTGGAGAAAAATGTGAACTTTAACCTAGATTTTCAAGGTCGAAAATAATTTTTTGCACCTTCTCCGTAATTTTTATATATTCTGTAGGTATCGCTCTATAATTAAAATAAACAATTCATCCCCCTTGGTTATTCCTATCAACAGTTCTACGATTTTCAAACAAAGGTGTGGCGGATAGAAGAATTTCAACTTCAGATTTGTAATCAGCGAGACAACAACCCTTAAATACTGAGTTTAGAGCCAATTAGTCTGGTGTCTGTCCCTCCGCCGTTCGTCGTAATTTTGTCCCCGGGAAAATCAAAAGTCCGGCACTCCAAAAGGTTGTAAGCACCAAAGTTTGTAATTTCAAAATTGATTAAGCCCCAAAGGTTAGTGCCAAAGTTTGGTATACCAAAAGGACATGAGTGCCATAGTTCGGCACTTGCAATGGGTAAAAGCACCAGAGTTTGGAACTTCTAAATGGCATAAGCGCCACAGTTTGGAATTCCAGAAGGGATTAAGCGCCAAAGTTTGGCATAAGAAAATACATATGCTCTTTTGCTGTGCCAAGAACTGGCGTTTGAGCCTTATTGGAATTTCAAACGCTGGTGCTGAGGAGGCTTTCATAAACTACTAGGCCCATTTTCAGACACCGTCCCCCCACGTAGCCCGTTTTTCCGACTTTTCCTGTAGTTTTTATCCATTTTGTGGCACTAGGTTGACCCCTGTCACTCCAAGAAAACACGTCGTTTATGGGAGGCCTCGTATGCCCCTTTCGTTATGCCCTTTGGTTACGCCCTTTTAAAGTGCCAAACTTTGGCGCTTAACTCCTTTTGGAATTTCAAACTTTGGCAATTATACTGTTTTGGAGTTCCAAATTTGGACAGCAATGCCGTTTTTATATTCCAAATTTGGACACTTATGCCCGTTTTTTAAACTAAACTTTGGGGCTTAAGCCCTTTTAGAATTGTGATGTTTGTCGGTTATGCCCTGTTGGAGATAAAAAACTTTGGTAGTTACGCCCTTTGTTGTGCCAAACTTTGGTGCTAAAGCCCTTTTCTAATTCTAAACATTAGTAGTTATGCCCGTGTGGTGTTCCAAACTTTGGCACTTATCCCCTTTTGTTGTACTAATCTTTGGCGAGTAAGCCCTTCTGGAACTCCAAACTTTCACGCTTGTGCCCTTTTGAAGTTTAAAAATTGGGCACTTATGCCCTTTTAAATTGAATAATAATAATATCGTTATACAAAATTTGGACATTGTTTGAATCGTTTTGCTACTATACCTATGTTGATCAGTTTAGACATAAAATTAGATATGTTTCAAATGAAGAAGGTTTAACGACCGTTTTTCGTTCCGAAAACGAAGTTGTTTGTATGTTTTCGTAATGTACAGGACCCTGTATACAAGGACCAAAGAGCACATTTTGTATACTTTTTGGGGTGTAAAGGCTGCAGAAGTTTTTACATAGTTCAGTCAGAAAGACCTATGAGTGTTAGAATGAAGGAGCACATACACGATTGCAAAAAAGAAAAGAAACAACAGCCCTTATCAAACACTTTCACAGTTTAGACAATCAATTTGATTTTAAGAATGTTAAAATGTTAGTCACGGAGAAAAACAACGGGATTAATTTTCGCTTAGAAGTTTTGTGAAGTAAATTCATATTAGATCTTCAATCTTCGACCATACATTAGAAAACTGGTTTAGTAATAATACTTTAAAATTATATAAGAAATTCATATAAAGCTATATTATGAAGGCATACATCTGTTACGACATCTCGAAACTAATTTTAATTAATTAACCTCATTTATACACTGAGCGAAGAGTTCCCGTGTAGTTCGGGTTTACACCCCAATAGTTCGGGTGGTTTCTCTTTTTTTTTGTTTCACACGAAGGTTTGGTGCGCTTGCACTACTGAGACGTGCGATCACCCGAACCATTCGGGTGCTCAACCGAAACAGCAGCAACCGAAGTGGTGGGGGGCCCGCCCAAATATTTCGGGAGCTTGCACGAATGATTCGGGTAGTGGCACGAATGATTAAGGTCGTTAGATAACTGGAATCAATTAAAAATCTTACACGTTCATGATTACAGTTCAACCCTGTCCTAAAGCACTACATGTACATTATCGAGTTTTCGATTATGTGATTTACCTAATCTTAGAATGCTCCGTTAGTATAAATATGAGTGATGAACAATAAATTCGACATAACCTAGAAAGAGTGACATTCGGGAAGAACCTGATGTTCATCAGCTGCGGCCATTAGCGAATATGCGCAAACGTCGAACGCGCAACA
>CAKNYM010046878.1:0-13022 GCA_932195095.1 Andricus curvator | reverse complement strand
TTCTCGTTTCTCTAAAAATTATTGGACCAGTAATCGGCAAGATTTAATATCAGATATGAATTAATTACACTGGTAGACAAAATAACAGCAATGCTCTAAATTACATTAGGATTCGGTAAATTTAGTCAGATTGAAATTAATCACTAAAATTTCACAGGTTACAAAGATGTAGACTTGCGTCATCCTGTGGAAATAGGAAAAACAAGAAACGATCTACTGTGGCCCCGGTGGCGTATTTACTTAACGCTCCACTCATGAGCAGTGGCGTTCTTGGTTCAAATCCAGGTCGAGGTAGATTTCTTCTCGTTTGTCTGCAAATTATTGAATCCATAATCGGCAAAATGTAACATCAGAAATAAATTAATTACTCTGGTGGAGAAAATAACATCAACAAACTAAATTATATGCAGATTCGGCGAATTTATTCAGATTGGAAATAATCACAAAAATTTCGTTGGTCAAAAAGATGCAGATCGGCGTCATCCTGTGAAAATAGGAGAAACAAAAAAAGACGTACTGTGGCCCCAGTGGCATAATTGGCTAACGCTCTATTCATGAGTTTCCATTTCAAATCCGGGTCTAGGTAGATTGTTTCTCGTTTCTCCAAAAACTATTGGACCAGTAGTGAGCAAGATTTAAGATCAGAAATTAATTAATTGCACTGGTGTACAAAATAACAGCAACGTTCTAAATTATATTAGGATTTGGTAAATTTAGTCAGATTGAAATTAATCACTAAAATTTCACAGGTTAAAAAGATGTATAATCGCCTCATTCTGTGGAAATAGGAAAAACAGGAAACTATCGACTGTGGCCCCGGTGGCGTATTTACTTAACGCTTCACTCATGAGCAGTGGCCTTCCTGGTTCAAATCTGGGCCGAGGTAGATTTTTTGTCGTTTCTCCAAAAATTATTGGACCAGTAATCGGAAAAATTTAACATCAGTAATTAATTAATTATCCTGGTCCAAAAAATGACATCAGTACTATAATTTATGTATGTAAATTATTCCAAACGAAGTTCATTGCTTTGACTCCAACAATTTTTTTTCATATTTGCTCCTATCTGTCTTTCCAAATTTTTAACAAACTTCTCAATTTCCTTCAAGGTCGGACTAGCGTCCACTATGTTAAACCTGACAATAAAATGAAACTCTCAAGAAACACCGATAGCGTGATTGACGTTAGCATGTCAGAAGTCTCCGTACACCCCGAAAGTCATTATATTATTTTTAAGTGCACAATTCTGCCTACAGCACCTTTTTTGTTAGTCAAGGATGGGATACTCTGACGTCTCTTTTGTGACGTAGTGGCTCGAATGCGCATTCTGATATTCTCGCCGGGTTCACGAAGCTTGACGTCCTTTGACCGATTCAAGTCTATGGAAGCGAGAGGAAGGGTGTCGCATCGAGCAGGAATGGGCGCGGGGCTGTGAGGGTCAAGTGTGGGTTGTTCGATTCCAGAGGGCAAAAAAGTATCGGATTAACACTGATGCATCTAGAAAAAAAATTTTCTGGCATACAAATTATTCTTTTAAAATTCAATCCAGGATGATTTCATGTGTAGGAAATAGGGCACAGATGTCAGTAGGTTTCATGGCGAGCGTGCAAAGAAAAAAACAAGCATTTCAATTTTGTTTCAGGTTATTTTCTCACAAACTGATTTTGATCTTCAGTTATGTTCGCTGTCTTGATCAATGTAAAAACTGAAAATAATTGAATTGCTTTTAATATTCGACTGCTAAATATGGACGAATTATGGTTTAAGTTTGTTCTAGTACATTTTGTCGCGAACCCTGCTCTGACACTTGCTTCAGAATAAAAAATAATGAATCTAGTACAATATTATTCATAAACATTCAAACATATTCCTATCTGAAAGAACAGTTTGGGCCAGATCAAATGACATAAAAATATCTATTGTAAGTATCGACCAATTTTTCTTGCACATATAGGGAGGTTTGTAATGTCCTACATTTTCAAATCTACTTCTTCAACATCTTTGGATATAAATCGACCCCAGAAACTCAAAAGTGCAATTTATTGAACGTCCACGTGTGTGAGTGTGTGTAATTTTTTTCTGTTCAACGCATCTGGAAAAGTAAAAGAGCTATGACCGCGAAAGATAGATTAATTTTAGCTCCAATATATGTCCAGGTTTAATAAGATTTTTAACTAGATCGGCCAATCACAAGTTTTTTTTGCGTTTAGAAATGTAAATAAAAAAAATTTACCTTGTTTATATCAGAATAATATATTGTGCTACAAGTGCAGAAATTAGCCAGTTCCACACGAGTGAGAAGTTTGCTGTATAAGCCAGAGGCGAATCGAAGGGGAGTTATAGGCGAGCCGAAGACGAGCCGGAAACGACGCGAAGATGAGCCGATGGCAAGTACTGTAAACTTCACAAGAGTTGCAACTGTTTACTTTCCGCACCTGTTGCAAACGACATTTTCTGTGACGAATTCAGGACACTTTCGATTTGGGAAACAATAAAAAAAAAGTTTTTGGAAATTTATTGTAATTTTTGGCAATTTATGGTAAAATTACCAATAATTACCAAAAATTTCCGGTAATTTTTCGGTGAATTTGCATATTACCGAAAATTTCCAGAAATTTAAGGTATACAAAGCTTTTTGGAAAAAATCCAAAAAATTCCAGAATTTCCGGAAAGGATCCCGCACCAAATACATGATAAAAAAGGTCCCGGTGGATTTTTCAAAATTTTTGATATTTTCTAGTTTATATTCTCCTGATCAAAAAATGTAATCGCGTTAAAATTGATAAGCGCTAAGCGTTCGGATGATCCGCTAAGCGTTTATGCAACGCGCAAAGCGTTCATATAATTGCATGTTATCGAGTTTCAAACGCGAATTTCGATTTCTATTACCAAGAGGCGTTTTTTCTTCTATATATTGTCTTTCTTTCTGAAGATTACTATCCTACAGAAGCTACTTACCAAGATCAGATTCTCATCTGCACTGATATTATTACCACCATACATTGTTTTTTATTGTTTCTTCCATATTTTATTTTGTTTTGTTAAGTAATAGGCATATTAATGATACTCCATTACACAAAATTACCTGCAAACGCGTTGCAACGCTGTGAGTTTAGCATGTTGTCTGAGTGCTTTCCTTAAACGCGTAGCGTTGAAGGTAGGATGAAAGCGTTGACACGAAAGGAGAATTATGTAAAAGGTACTTTAGAGTGCTGGACATAAACTGTTCGATCAGTGCCCAATTGCAACGGTGGGTATCTATTCTTTTGTCTGGCCATTCAACTTAAGCCCTTTGCGACGAACTTGGGATGCAATCTTTCAATCGCATGTAGCGTGTGTCATGCGCTAGTGAATTAGCTGTTTGTATCACCGATTCAGACAACCAAACGCCTTTTGATAATAGAAATCGAATTTCGCGTTTGTAGCTCGATAGCATGCAATTATATGATCGCTTTGTTGCGTTTCCTAAATTGCTGAATTACCGGAAATTTCAAATATCCAAAAATTGTTGGAAAAATACCAAAAATTTACAAAATATCTGGAAATTTATGCCAAACTGCTAAATTACCGAAAATTTCAGGTATACAAAGTTTTTTGAGAAAAAAACGAAAGTTTCCAAAATTTCCGACAATTTATGGAAAAATGCTAAATTTACACTATTTCTGGGACCAGTCACAGGAGTACCTTCACGCACCCTTCCCTCCCTGAGACGTTGGAAAGGGGAACCTATTAGACTTAACCTATTTGTGTGACCAGTCACAGGGGTCCGTTCCCCGCTGCACACAAGTTGCGGTCTATGGTCAAAATCCACAGGGGGCATTTCTCGAGTTGCGGGCTCGGATCAGTGCCAGGGACCTTTCCCCTCCGAGCCTTCTTTCCCTGTCCTCTTGAGGCTTCCTTCATTGTTTAAAATTTTTTGGGAAATATGTATTGCCAATGACTCTTATCCTTATAACATTATTATAATATGAATATTAACTCAACTCAAGTGAAATAAATAATAAGATTAGCAACATATTTCCCTTACGCTTCTACAATATTTATTTCACTTTATTTTATACAACTACAATCCTATTAAATATTGCAAATAGTCGTCAAATTAAAACTAAATCTATACGGATAAAAACTTGTGCGAAATTTTCCGAACAAACTCTAATCTAGTTACGAAACCTACTTCTAACATTAACATTTCATCAATAAGAGATTGCTATTTTTCTATATTTTCTTTTCTCTTTTTTCCCTTGCTTTTCATTTTTATCTAGGCACTCGTTTGGACTTCTAACAAAGCTTCGACCAAATTATACGTGTTTGGGTTAGCACTTCTAGACATAGCATTTAATTTCGAATGGTAAGCCTCACAACTATTTGTTGTTCGCGTTATTCTTGGAGAAAATTGAGCCCAGATTTCAGGTGAAAAAATTGAGCCACTCTTAATATAAGTTTTTGAAATATATTCACGGAACCTATATATTCGTCTTTATATTCGTTACTTAATCCGAGCTCTTGAATTTTTCTCCACCAACTTTGACCTAACTGAAATCTACCACCCCCTATAGTAATAGAATTGCTAAAAACTCTGAACAAGTAGCTAAATGAATGCCAATTTCAAAGTTTACGTAAATTATTTCTGGATTAAAGGCAGGCAAATTAAGCTTTTTACATTCTGAAGCTGAATGAGCAAATGCAGTAGCATCGGAATCCTTTTTTTTTGTCGAGAAGTAAGATGGCAGCCAGAACCATATATAAATTATTATGCAGCCCGAGAATCAAAAAAATTTGACTAAATTGTTCAGGACAGCTCTAAAACGTTCCTTCGACAGAAATAATTGCAAGGTTGCACAAAAAAGTTCAATTAAAAATTGTAGAGAACATAACAATTTTTCCTGTTCTACCATTTACAAGCAAAAAGTTTACTTTCTCAACGGTCTCGATTATAATACTGTCTAGGGCATCATGCACGTCTGACACATTTTTCGGCAATCTTGGTACTAATAATTTCGTTTTCAATTCTTCATGTACAAGTTTTGAGACGGTTGAACTCGTCACCGCACCAGCTGATAAAAGGAAACAAACATATGTCAGCTGACTAGCGGGAAAACCAACAGAGTCTAGCCATCAGCTGTGTTGTGATAAGAAGAAAAGGGACAGCGATAAGAAATTGCGAGACAGGAACACGAAATTCTTATGAAGAGATATAGGTCAGTAAGGCAAGCGGGCAATCGATAAACGCGCGCGCAACCAGACCCCCAAGAGTAGGGAGACAAGCGGGACCGAGCATACAGGGGATCGCTCGATCGATGAGACGCGAATGAAACGACACTTGCGATCCAACCCAGCAGGAGAACGGAGTTCTCAGAACCGTAGCCAGAATAGCTGGAATCGAAGCAACCAAGACGCTTACGAGGTCTCACCGCCTTGCAGACCACTTTTAACTACAATATCCAGGAGATCACACTCAGGTTTTTTTTATTTTACAAATTTTGTTGCTCGCTCAAAATATGGTTCATTTCACCGAAACTGAATTCTGACTTACCCAAACCCATGATGGGGACAGTTGGCGTATGACTTGCCGGAGCAAAGATTTTCTCTCAACCGGGGTTAGACCCGGAAACTGAAAACCGATGCTCCCAAGGGCAGGAAATATGTGAATTGACTTCCCGTACTGGAATTGGGTACCATCGAAACTTTCCATTTTAATCAATGAAATTTGACGCTTGATAATCAAAGCGGACTTTTCAACCAGGGCCAACACCTGGAAATTAGACCGCTTGATGTACGAAGTGTTAAATTTCAAGAGGATTAAAATGGAATAAAGAGATCATTTAAATCAAAATTCAATTAGAAGTTTTGAAAAGTTGTACTAATGTCTGTGAGTACTGAGCTCACATACCTAATTTCAAAATTGAAGTAAAAGCTAGGCAAATTAAGCGGAATTTTAGTCTCAACATAGCACCTGGATGAGTTAAAATGATGCTTAATTTAGAAAAGTGAAAGTGAACAGAGCGATATTAAAAGTCAAAAAGAAAGCTCCTGGATAATTAAGGGGGGAAAACAATTTAGAGAGTTAGGCTTACAGGCTAACCCGTGAATTTCGCTGAGGAAAAATAATAGAATTAGACCCGAAAACTTAATGGGCTAACGTATGCAATTCCTGTTCGCGCTTAAGTGAACCCACCGTTCAATAAAATTTTAATAAAATACTGGCAATTTATGGATGGCAGTCATGGACATCAATGGGGTCGCGCTCAATTACATTGAATCCTTGGCATTTTTAGAAATCAGGTCTCAAGAAAATTTAATCTCTCAACAATTTTTGGCTGCAAATTACTTTCGGTTTGAAAGCTTGCGCATCCTAGAAAGTATCGTCACTCGTACAGATAGAAATAACAACCTTATCCTACTTCCTAGGGTTTCCTTAAGGGTGACTTTCCAAAATAGGGTGGTAAGGGCTACTTTTAATGTCCTCCCAACGCTCAATCCAGTCTGTGTTATTGGACTTGAGTTGTTGAACAGGCTCCATTAAAAGCAATTTAAGCTACCACTTTTATGAATTCAAAATTATTCATGAAAGATGTTTAAACTGCGACAGACATATTCAAGATTAATACATATTAAACTCTTCAGGGAATAATTTACCTTGCGGGATGCACAAGTGGAAATTTGTATAGAGGGATATGCAGTCTTAAAAATTACTCAGTTAAATCGAATCGAATTAATTTAATGCATTTTTCCGTCCGATCCCTGCCAACCATCAAATTGACCAATGTTACAGTTTGAATGGTCTCTCTAAAAGATTATTTACTGCTTTTCTTTTTACTCAATTGCTAATTTTTCGTCGATTTGAAACTTTTTCGCTCTTCGCTCCATGGTTATGTTCAATTAGGCTGTCAATCATATCTTTTTTCGCGTTGAGTTAAATAAAAGCTTTACAAAAGTAGCAAGCCCACACAATCTGTACAAGACACAATAAGACACTGCCAATTATCGTGATTTCCTATACGTACGTACCCATTTGGTATCTATTGAGAACCCCCCCCCCCCCCCGTCTCCAATGCCCTGAGTTCGTCGCACGGGTGGGGGAAGAGAGTTCGGAACGCAACTTCTCCGACGTAAAGTGACCGCGGTTTGCAAATGAAGGGTTTTCCGACCATAGACCGCAACTCGAGTGCAGCCCGGTTCCAAACCCCCGATAAACGTCTAAAAGGAGAAACTACGTGATATACATTATTTCTATGCTCAGTTCTACCCCCGATAAGAAATTGGAAAGGGGAACCTACGTGACCTACATTATTCCTGTGACACATTACAGGGGTGCCTTACCGCCCCCGATGTGACGTTGGGAAGGGAAACCTATGCGACCTACATTATTTCCGTGACCACTTACATGAGTGCGTTCGCTTGTTTGTGATTTTCCATCTTCAACTTCGAATATCCCGAAAACTGTTACCAAAGATATTATAAACGTAGATGCGGTGCGGGCTTAGTTACCCGCGATAAATATAGACGGCGCGTCCGGTGAAAATTGTCAGTTCCCCTCTACCCTCCACTGCTCCCCGATAGCACCCATCGATATAGTTTGCCAACAGCCACTTGGAGCGCTGTAAGCAACTCTCATCATACTCCTCGAAGCGCACTGATGGTAACTAGCTCGGACAAGAACCATTCAAATTGAAAATAAATTCCCAATTAAAACATTTTTACAATTTTATAACTCTTTCAAAATGTTTTGATATATTTTTGGGACGACTGAAAAATCCCGAATAATAAAATTCCCGACACTGTAAACTTCCCGAAATTATAAAATTGCCGAAATCTGAAAATACGCAATTTGAAAATTCCCGAATAATAAAATTCTGGACAGTTTACAATATTACCGAATTTGAAAATTCCCGAATAATAAAATTTCAGTTAGAATATTGTCGAATAATCAAACATACAAACTAGAAAATTCCCGAAATTAAGCAATTAAGAACATGGTTTTTTAATAAATATTATTTATTTATTAAAAATACAGTAATCAAATATTTTTATCATAGAATTTTTTTTAATGTTTAATTTTTATAAAATTATTGTTTGAATTAAAAATAACAATCATTATATAAAAATATTATAAAAAATAAAATTAAAAACACGTGCGCTTCGAACAAAACAAACTTTGCAGGCTTTAATTCAGCACTGATTTATCTCGAAATTTCTTTTATTTTAATTTTCTAAAATTATTAATTCGATTTTTGAGAACTTTTTTTGTGACTTTTAAACAATACAATGACATTTTCAAACAAAATTTTTTATACAAAAATATTTTTTTTCAGTTATAGTTATTTTAAATTCGAACAATATTACATAAACATAATTTATTTATTTATTGAAACAGTGAACGGGCTGAGCCCTTGTATACATTAGAGTGTTAACGATATCAAGAATTAGGTGTAAGTCTAAATATTGGCTCAATAGTTCAACTATGGCCGCTGTGACAACGCAAGTAATAATTGCAATATATTATTATTGAAAAATTTAAAGTTCATTTATAGTTAAAGTTCAATTATAAACATAACTAAAAAATGTATGTATTTCTGGATAAAAAATTGTGTTTGAAAATGTGCATAGTATTCAAGAAAAATACGAAAAACGTTCTCAAAAATTGAATTTTAAATTTAAAAAAAGAAATAATCAAACTTAATTCCGATATAAATCGGTGCTGAATTGAATCCTGCAAAGTTTGTTTGAAAAATGTTATTAGGTTTGAAGAAAATTTGGAGAGAGCACTTTTTTTCTTTCAAAGCGCACGTGTTTTTTAATTTATTTTTTAATACAATCCTTATATAATTATATTGTTGCTTCAAATTCAAACAATAATTTAAAAAAATGTAATACTAAGAAAATGTAAGTAAGTATACCATTAAGCCATTTCCCTTTCAGGGTAGGCGTGACACTGCCCGATTCGGGTAGTGTTTCTAGGTGGATAGTTTCTTGCAGTAAATAACTACAAGTGTGTATTTGATTATTGTATTTTTAATAAATAAATAATATTTATTGAAAAACAATTTTTTCATTTTTAAATTTGTGAATTCCATAATTCGGGAATTTTTTGCTTTGGATATTTTCTGTCGAGAATCTTCCAGTTCGGTAATATTATAAACTGTTCGAAAATTTTATAATTTCGGGAATTTTATTATTCGAAAATTTTCCAATTTGGCAATTTGATAGTGTCGGAGATTTCATTTTTCGGGATTTTTCAGTCATTCCTTTCGGAATTTTTTTTTAATCGTGCCATATTTTTATACCTTCTTTTAAAATTATGTAATTTTTCAAAATAAAAAGTCAGAATTTAATTTCGAAATCATCAAAAGTATAAATTTTCTTTTAAATTATTTAAAACCTTTTCAAATTATTTTTGAAATTTTTTTCGGAACTTTTAAGTATCTTTTAAAGTGATTCCCATTTTCCCTAAACTTTTTGTAAAATCCTGCGAAAGAAAATTGCCTCAAAAGCTTCCATATTTCTTTCCAATTTTGTAAATCTTTTGAAATGTTTGGAAATATTTCTAAACATTCTTTTAAAGTTATGTTCTTTTTTGAAATAAAAAGTCTTTTTAAATATCCCAGAAATCTTTTTAAAACATTTTTGTTAAATTTTTCAAAATTTTTCAGAAGCTCCTACTTTTTTTTGTTGGAAACATTCAAAAACTTTCAACTTATTCGAATTTTTCCGAAATTAATCGTTGTTCAACTATTATTTACAAATCAAAATTCAACACTTTTACTTTCAAATTTCAAATTTAAAAAATAGAAAAATTATAATTGTAACATTCAAAGTTTAAATTTATCACTCTGAAATTGTGACAATTCAGTTTCGAATTGTTTAATATTGAAAATTGTTTTTTTTTTAATTAAAAAATTCCAAATTCAATGGACTAAAAGTGGAATATTTTATACTAAAACAATACTTGAATAAGATTTTTAAATTGAATAAAGGCGTTTATTTATGAATCTATTAATTTGAAGTGATTTTTAAATTGAATATTGTTTATGAAGACTCAATCGGATGTTTACATTTGTCTAGCTACTAAGGCTTTCGAATTAAATTAGTTCAAATTTTAACGTTAAAATATGTAAATTATTAACTTTGAACAGATCCAGAATCGTCTTGTAAATCAATTACTGTTCAATTTTTAATACTCGAGCTACATTTCTAAAAGCATGAGTTAATTTATATTTACAGCTGATCAATTTAAAAAGTTTTGTTATTTTCCGGTCCAAAAATAGATTCACTTTCATTTCCCGATTTTTCCCGGTCGCGAGTCTAGCTCAATATTTAGAACAACTTAAATGTTTTTGAAAAATTAATTTTTCGGTTCTAACTTCGGGACAATCATTTTATTCCTTGAAAGATTTTCTACAATTCTCGTGGTTAATTTTTTATTTTAAGAAATGTATGTAAAAATTATACTATTTTTATTTCTACAAACAATATTTTTCTTCAATAAAATTGTTGTAGTAAAAGCGTTCCGAAGAGTTTTTTTTAATCTTTCGAGAAATAATAATAAATTTAAATTAAAAATTCAAAGATTTCTCGGGTTTCAATCGTGTGCGAAACTATGAATGTTGCCGACGTTTCGTGAACATTGCAGTTCACTTCTTCAGGGCTGACCTGACCTGAAACTGAAGTTTCAGGTCATGTTGTTCTTAGGTATGTATTCTCTACGATGCCTGTGATTGGCCAGAGTGCCCCCTGGTGTGGGCTGGTTGAACTTGATTGGCCAATCAAGTCTTTTTTAAAAAACCCGGGAGGACGGAAAGCCAAATCGGATTGGTATTATATCCATTGTCCCTATTGATGTTATTAGGGTGTTTTAAGATTTCGATTGCTTCTCTATGTTTTCTTGGAAATTTATTGTACGTTTTTGCGATTACGGTTGTTTTTTCAAATAAAATGCTATGTCCTGTTTCAATATGATGCTCAGCTACTGCTGATTGCGTGAAATGTTTTAGCCTGACTTTACTCTCATGTTCTTTTACACGTTGACTTACCGCCCTCCCGGTTTCTCCAATATAGACTTTGCCACAAGAACAAGGGATTTTATATATTCCCGGATCACTGAAAGGTTCTTTTTTATCTTTAGGGTTGTTTAGAAGTTGTCCTATTTTTGCAGGTGGTTTAAATATGGTTTTGATGTTGTGTTTGTTGAGAATTCTTCCTATTTGTTCTGTGATACCTTGAATGTAGGGTAGGGTGGTGGTCATTTTTCTCTCTCTTTCTTCAGTAGGTTGTGTTGACTTGTTTTGTTGAGTGTATTTTCTTATTGCTTTATTAATTTGTTTGTTTGTGTAATCGTTTTGTATTAGGGATTTTTTAACATTTTGTAGTTCTTTTTGTAAGTTATCTTTATCTGTTATGGAGACAGCTCTGTATACAAGGGAATTGATGACCGATTGCTTTTGAGATGGGTGGTGGTGGGAGGAGGCATGTAGGTATCTGTTTGTATGGGTAGGTTTTCTGTAAACTTCATGTCCTAATGTGTTATCAGATCGTTTGTAAACTAGTACGTCCAAGAAAGGCAATTTTCCGTTTTGTTCTATTTCCATGGTGAATTTGATATTAGGGTGTAATTGATTGATGAAATCGAAGAACTTGTGCAGTTCATCAAGTCCATGTCTCCAGATGACAAAAGTGTCGTCAACGTAACGGCACCAAAATTCCGGTTTAAGCTTGGATTTGTTAAAGATTTTAGTTTCTAGATTTTCCATGAAGATGTTGGCTATTACAGGTGAGATTGGAGATCCCATTCTGCTCCTGAGGTTTGTTCATAGAATTCGTTATTGAAAGAGAAATAGGTATTAGTGAGACAGTGTTCTATCAATGGTGTGAGATTGGAGGGGAAGTTTGCAAAGGATTTGATAATATCGATTGTATCAGAGATTGGTACTTTTGTAAAGAGAGATACTACGTCGAAACTCACTAGGATGTCTTGGGGCTGAATGTGAATCTGTTGTATTTTTCTGATGAAGTCAAAAGAGTTTTGGACGTGTGTGATGGAGTTTCCTGTAAAAGGATTCAGTTTTTTGGCGAGAAAGCGTGCTAGGTTGTAAGTTGGTGAGTTTATTGCGCTGACGATCGGTCTGAGTGGGATGTTATTTTTGTGAATTTCTGGGAGTCCATAAAGTTTTGGAGAGATGGGATTAGTAGGTTTTAATTTAGATATTGTTTCGCTGTCAAGATTTGAGTCTTTTAGAAGGGTTTTTGTTTTTCTGACTATTGTTTTTGTAGGGTCTTTTTTAAGTTTTTTATATGTATCGTCAGTGAGAAGGTCCATGATTTTGTTGTTATAGTCTTCTTTATTCATTATTACTGTTGTATTTCCTTTGTCTGCGGGTAATATTATGATGTCTTTATTCTGATTGAGTTCTTTAATAGCTGTTTTTTCTTGTTTTGTTAAGTTTGAGGAGGGAAGTTGGGCTTCACGTAAAATGTTGGCCGTCCTACGACGTATGTCATTCGCTTGTTCGGGCGGAAGGGTATATATTGTGGATTCCAAATTACTGATAATTTCTTCTTTCGGGATTTTGGAGGAAGCTACTGCAAAGTTATGTCCTTTAGATAAGGCTGAAATCATTTCATTGCTGAGAGGATGGTTGGAGATGTTTTTTACTGTGTTAGTTAATGGTGCGTGCCTTACTGGAAGTAATTTGTCAAATTTTGTTTTTTGTTTTTGAGTGCAAAAATCTTTAATCCGTTGGGATTGGTCAAATGATATGCGGTCCAATATGGACCAAATGTCAAATCTGAGAGTGTTTGATAGGAAAATGTGAAGTTTTAATAGTTTTTTGGAGGTAGTGTGCAAGGCAAATTTGGTATGTTGTATTCTTTCTTTCAAGAGAAGCAAACTTGTTTTATGTAGAATTGATTTGGATTTAAATGTTCCTAAATGGTTTTTTAACTGTAAGAAATTTGGGACGATGTTATTGTCCCTACACCGTTTTAAGAAAGCTAAAGATGTTAGTAGCTTACCTTGAGAAGACCTGA
>CAKNYM010046877.1:774-14201 GCA_932195095.1 Andricus curvator | reverse complement strand
ACCTCATATCTAAAGTCGGAAGAGCCTATTCCGGGGTGGTTGGTGGAAGGGCGCACAGTGCTCCTGCCGAAGACGGGCAACTTAGCTGACCCTAAGAATTACAGGCCAATAACTTGTCTGAACACACTGTATAAGATCTTCACAGCTATCCTAAATGATAGGATTGTTCGGACAATTGGACCTGTATGGCGAGAGATGTATGAACAACGTGGCTCAAAGAAAGGCGTAGCGGGATGTCGGGAGAACCTGCTCATCGATAGATGTGTCTGTAAAGACGCAGCATACTATCAGCGATTTCTATCGATGGCCTGGATTGATTACCGGAAAGCTTTCGATTCAACCTCCCATAGATTTTCATCTGTCTGTTGGAAAGCCTAAAGGTTCATCCACACATCGTGAGGTGCATAGAGACATTAATGCCGCTTTGGAAAACCAGATTTACTATCTCATCTGGAAAACATCGTGTGATCACTAACAGTATCACCTTTCAGAGAGGTGTATTTCAGGGCGACACCATGAGCCCTCTCCTCTTTTGCCTCACATTATTGCCACTATCTCTCGCACTTCGCCATTCCGAAGGGTATCTCTGCGGAAAACCTGGAAACCGAAAGCATAAGGTCACTCATGTATTTTACATGGATGATCTTAAGATCTATGCTAGGAATCAAGAGAAACTACATCTAGCTCTGAAAATTGTCAAAGAGTACACTCAAGAGATTGGAATGGAATTCGGGTTAGAGAAATGCGCCAAGGTTAATTTGAAGAAAGGAAAACTTAATGGCATCCCCGAAGATCCTGAGCTCGTTGACAGAAGCGCTATACGACACCTTTGCGCTGGAGAGACCTATACATACCTGGGCGTGCCACAGAACCGCATTCAGGACGCGACATCTATAAAGGATACTCTCCGATGCAGATACAAACGTCTCATCCGGCAGATTTGGTCTTCCGAACTGTCGGCGAGAAACAAAGTATCTGCAACGAACATGCTTGCCGTCCCGGTAGTACTCTATTCATTTGGAGTGGTTCCATGGACGAAGGACGAGCTCAGATCCCTTGATATCGGGACGCGAAAGGTTTTGCACATGAACAAGAGCATGCACCTTAAGTCTTCTGTTCCGCGAGTTTACATCTCACGCCGCCTAGGTGGTCGCGGAATACTGAATCTTGAATGTCTTCACAACAGACTCATTCTGGGTACAGCACATATAGTTGCAAATGGACAAGACCCTCTTCTTAAAATGGTCAGGAAACACGAAGAAGTGGGAAAAGGGGCGTTTCTGTACAAAGCAGCGGAGGAGGCTGCTGAAACACTCGGCCTTGACTTCAATATTAGGGGTGAGCAAAATGCATCAAATCTTATCCATCTTGAATACTCACTCCTGAAGGCCCGGATTAAGAAAGCACAGGAGAAAAACTTCCACGAACAGCTCCTCGACAAGAGGATGCACGGCATCTTCCACAGAAATGTGGAAGATCAGTCGATGTCGTATGAGCTAACGTTTGCTTTCCTTAGATCACCCGGATTGAAGTCGGGCACGGAGGGCTTCATTTTGGCATGTCAAGACGGTGTCATTTCCACTCTAGCATACCGTCGCCACATTTTGAGCCAAGACATTCCCGATGATAGTTGCAGAGCGTGTCATGCACACCCCGAGCATCTAGGACACATACTATCTAGTTGTCCAACTCATGCGGGAACGACCTACATCCAAAGGCACAATTCGGCACTAAGAGTGCTTTATTACCATCTCTGTCACTCTTATGGCATTAGCCCAAATACCTCTCCGCTAAACGCTCCTAGAGAAATAGAGTCAATTGTCGAAAATGAGAAGTGCCGCATATACTGGAACTTCATATTCTCGACAATTGTTTCTGTTGCGCACTCGAGGCCTGACATAGTTCTCCTTGACTTCGAGAAACGAACCATGTTCGTTATCGAATTTTCGGCACCAGCTGACAAAAACGTCACAGCCAAGGAGAAAGAAAAGAAAGAGAGGTATAAAGACCTTATAAGGGAGTTGCGACGGTTATACCCGGAATATTCTGTTAAGCTAATCGTCTTGATCATCGGCGCTCTTGGAAGTGCCAAGGTTTCACTGGTTAATAGCCTGAAAAGCATCCCTGCGTGTCAAAAAAATGCTGAGACACTTGCGGGGAAAATGCAGAAGGCGGTCGTCCTTGGGTCGCTCCGTGTCCTCAGGGTGCACGAGACTTTTGCCGGACCATCGTATTGAGTTCGTCGCAGACTGTAACCACCTATCTCACGGTCGTGAGACGTGGTTACAGCTGAAATTTTACCGCGATTTCGCTGGGAGCGGGTGCAATTTTTCAGATTAGCACCCGCTCCCGGCGAAATCCTGCGGTTGTCCTTATGACAAACTTTTAACTATATATATATAGATAGGTAGATAGATATAGATATAGATATACATTAGAGTGAGCGGAAGAAATCTTTATTTCGAGTAGCGGATGCTAATTGTGGGTGAAAGTTGTGTTTTTCTAATATTAATAAGCCCTCCAAATTTCAGCCTGATTGGACAATATGTTATGTTCTGTGAAAACTCTTAAAAATCCGTTTTTAGCCAATAATTTGTTTTTCGAATTAGACCGATTTATAAGAATAAATGTATAAAGATGGTAGTGATTAATGGCCTTTGGTCTTTGTAATTCATATTATATATTTAAGAATTGAAGTACAGTCAATGCATTTCACTGTGGAACCACAGCCTCATCAGGACTATAACAAACAATGGATAATGTCATGAACATGTATACATATATGGTCTATTATCGACGAATACATTTTTCATTTACTAATTTTATTTTTAAACTTACCACAATGTGTACTTTTCATCCAAATTAAACATTAAAAATGAGTGGTAGTTCTCATATATTTAAGAAGTCAGAAAAATTAAAAAATTCTTTTTCTTCATCCCCTAGCCGAAAGTACATCTTCCCGGCCGCATTTCTGTCTGGGAACAGAGGCTTTTGAGGCCTGCTAGAGTTAACACGATCTCTGATTGGCTGCGAGATTTGTGTGGCTCGCTGACGTAGCAACCTGACGTAGCAACGCTCAGTATTGTGTTAAAGTGTACTTAGCCTCTGAAAAATATTTATCTTGACAGGTGAATGGAAAAAAGAGACCGTCGGTGTGTTCAACCTCAACACTGATTGATTAGCGTCTTCGCGACTTTTGTGCATGAAAAGACGGCACAAGACCTCGAAAATGGTTCTTCCTCGTCTGGCGGACGAGGAAGAAGTATTAAGAAAAAATAAAAAATATCTCTTTTTGATACCCGCCCCGACCAGCAAAACCTCGGCTCCGCCTCGGCTTTGCAAAAGTCGGGCGGGGGCGACCGAATCCCATGCATCCGCTCAGCTGACCCGAGAACAGCAGCGGCGCTACGCGAGGTGGCGCGCGTGCTGATGCAGGCCACAAAAGAAAAAGCATTCGAGCTAGAAGCCGACAACGCATTTTATTAATTAACATTAATTATTAAACGTACTTTCGGCTGGGGATGAAGAAAAATAGTATACGACACACGGCCAGAAATATTGGATGCCCGGGCCGTAATATATTATTTCTTTAAGTGTTCATAACCTCACTAAATGTGGAATAGGTATTTGGAGTTATTTTTAAAAAGTGCACTTAATGTTTTTTTGAGTTTATCATTTTCACTATTGTTTTTGATTTTACTGTTATAAATTGATGTAAAAAATTGTGTGAATATTGTTGAAACTAATGTTAAGTATACAAAATTATCGTAGAGCTACATTTTTGAGCTGCTCCAAAACCTTCAGAGTATGAACTAACGTTAGAAATAAGTGAATGCGCATGCGTCACATATGTTGGTAAGAGAAGGAATTTAACCGCAAGTTTCGATTAAATCATGATAAAATACACTTAAGTTCTCTGTGTCTGTTCGAAAGTTTACTGAGTTCATATTTTTAACGATGTCAAACATTTCCATAATATTTCTCCTATGATAATTGTTTTCCATTCCTAAAATTTTAACATTTTTCTCATTAAAATTAAATGTATGTGCATATTTAGTGGCGTGTTTACAAAGTGCTGTCTTTTTTCGATGATGATTTTGATCTGATCGATGTTCAGATATTCTCTCGATATAGTCTCGTTATAGTTTCGATGACAAACAGACGTACGAAACAATAAAATATCCGTCGAAAGACATACAAAAAGGTTTAAACATAATGGTTAAAGAATGATTAGAAGAAAAAGTGATAGAAAAAAGAACTTATCATCACTTACGAAGTACTAACGGTCGGCCACCACAGATATATGGGACAATAAAATTACGCAAAGATAATAAACCGCTTAGACCAGTAACATCATTCATTGGATCACCATTATACAACTTGTGCAAATATTTAGCTTCGATCCTAAACAAAATAACATATACATCTACACTAGTAATAAAACATAGTTGGGATATTGTAGAAAAAGTAAAACATCTAAAAATTTCAGATAACTATACGATTATCTCATTAGATGCAGTGTCAATGTTCACTAACATCGATAGAAACATCGTATATGAACAAATATATCAAAACTGGAATCTAATAAAACAATATACTAATTTAAACTATAGACAATTTATTGAAGCAATTAGTCTTTGCATGGAAAATGCATATTTACAATTTGATTTTAAAATATACAGACAAAAAAACGGAACCCCGATGGGTTCACCCATATCGTCAGTGGCAGCAGAATTAGTCATGCAAAATATAGAAGAAAAAATCCTGAAGAACAACAATTTAAAGCTTCTTTTCTATTATCGATATGTCGATGATTCGATATTGTATGTCAAAAGAGACCAAGTACTTCCTATTCTAAATGAATTTAACAAAATAGGTGGATCTTTGAAATTTACTCTTGAAAACCCAACAAGCAAACATATAAACTTTTTAGATATAACCCTAATTTTTCAAAAAGGTTTCATAGAAACAGATTGGTATCAAAAACTATCTACAACTGGCCAAACATTAAATTATTTATCTAATCACCATTTAAACCATAAGAAAGAAATAATTTTCTCAATGTTAGACAGAGCTATAAAACTTTCAGAACCTGAGTTCCACCCTAAAAATATTAACATAGTTACACAACATTAATTGAATAATAACTACCCGTACCACTTTATTAAAAAAACCATAGATCAAAGATTAAAAACGTACGACACTAACATTTCACAACTAAACAAAAAGAAAGAAATTGATTTAAAAAGAGTAATAGTAGTACCGTTTGTCAAAGAACTATACCACCCAATTATAAAAATTTGTAAAAAATTAAACATCCATACGATTTTTTCCATAAAAAAACAAATTACAACAAACTTTACTACATATACCAAAAGATCCTATACCAAAGTTTGAAAAAACAAATGTTTTATACAAAATAACCTGCATAAACTGCGGACGAGTATATATAGGCCATACAAAGAGACCTTTAAAGACTAAAATATCTGAACATCGATCAGATCAAAATCATCATCGAAAAAAGACAGCACTTTGTAAACACGCCACTAGATATGCACATACATTTAATTTTAATGAGAAAAAGGTTAAAATTTTAGGAATGGAAAACAATTATCATAGTAGAAATATTATGGAAATGTTTTACATTGTTAAAAATATGAACTCAGTAAACTTTCGAACAGACACAGAGAACTTAAGTGTATTTTATCATGATTTAATCGAAACATGCGGTTAAATTCCTTCTCTTCGCAACAGATCTGACGCATGCGCATTCACTTATTTCTAACGTTAGTTCATACTCTGAAGGTTTTGGAGCAGCACAAAAATGTAGCTCTACGCTAATTTTGTATACTTATCATTTGTTTCAACAATAGTCACACAATTTTTTACACCAATTTATAACAGTAAAATAAAAAACAATAGTGAAAATGACAAACTCAAAAAACCATGAAATGCACTTTTTAAAAATAACTCCAAATACCTATTCCACATTTAGTGAGGTTATGAACACTTAAAGAAAAAGGATTTTTTAATTTTTCTGACTTCTTAAATATATGAGAACTACCACTCTTTTTTAATGTTTATTTTGGATGAAAAGTACACATTGTGTTAAGTTTGAAAATAAAATTAGTAAATGAAAAATTTATTCGTCGATAATAGACAATATATGTATACATGTTCATGACATTATCCATTGTTTGTTATAGTCCTGATGAGGCTGTGGTTCCACAGTGAAATGCATTGACTGTACTTCAATTCTTAAATATATAATATGAATTACAAAGACCAAAGGCCATCAATTACTACCATCTTTAGCCAATAATAATGACAAAATGTGAAATTTGACAATAGATCCCAAATCGGTCATTTTGATTTTTTATTGGTAATAACTGCTATAATGCTAACACATAACACTTCTGCTTCATTTATTTATAAATATGGCCTTAAAAAAAGAAGTAAGCGGAAAGAGAAAACTAGCTAAAAATGTCTATTCACGAACTTTATTACGATACCTTAATTCCTGAAATTCACATAAAACAGTTATCTAGCAGAGAAAGCTGACTGCTGTATTCGACAAAGATTTGGTGTCAGCTCTCGTGCTCGTCTGCATTCAAAGATGCAAATATCCTTGAACCGTCTCGAATTTTAGATAAAAACAAAATCAGAAGAGACCGAAACAAAGTCCAAAAAGATCTGATCGAAGCAGCGCGTAAGAGATCGCCACCTCTAGGTCTGTACCTTGATGGTCGAAAGGATAAAACTCTAACTGGTGTTCAAGACGACAAGAAGTTTTATCGTAACATTTTTATTGAGGAGCATATTTCTCTGGCCGGAGAACTCGGATTTCAGTATTTAGGTTATCTTACTCCAAAAGATGGAAGCGCAGAAGACATTTGTAAATGTTTATTCGATTTTGGGGAAAACGAAATTACCGAAGGGTGGAGTAAACTTGTTGTTGTTGGATCAGAAGGCAGTCCTGTTAACACACGATGGAAAGGTGGTATCATTCGTAAAATTGAAGAAAAACCAGATAGGTCCCTTCAATGGATCCTTTTGTCTACTGCATTTTTATGAACTTCCAGTGCGAATTCCTGTTCATCACGTAGATGGAGTAACATCTGGTCCCAAATCATTTTCAGAGCCTATTGGGTCTATGCTTTCTGGATGTGAACATGTTCCTGTAGTTTCCTTCCAAGCAATAGATTCAGAATTACCTACAATTACTGATGAAATTTTGAAAATATTGAGTAAAGATCATAAATATCTTTTGGAAATTTCACATGCTATAAAATCTGCTACCTGCTCTCATGATCTAAGTCTTCAAGATCCAGGTCCTCTCAATCATGCACGACGGAATACTTTCGCAAATAGGATAATGAGAAAATATATCACGGAGTCATAACCATCTCAGTTTAAGATGATTGTGGAATTCGTACTCAGGGTATATGTTCCGATGTGGTTTCGCATAAAACTCAATAGCTCAATCAAAGACTGTGCAAGGCATCTTTTCAAAACTATCAAAAAATCCAGGTACTTACCAAAGAAGTACTTAAAAATGGTCGATGATACCACTACGCGGAATGCTTTTTTCGCTTCCCCAGAGAACGTGCTCCTCAGCATGGTAACGGATCATAGATCTCAGGTAAGACAAAATGCACTTCAAAAAATTATGTTTGCCAGACAGAATGACGCGAATGTATTGCGCACCTTCAAGATTCCTCAGCTTAACTTCAAAGCTAAAGATTACGTCGATATGATTGACTGGTCAAACTATGAAATTACATTACCTTCAGTGCTTCGTAATCTGTTTCTTTAAGAAGAATCCGGGATTAATTAGATGAGCTCATTTTTTACTTTTTGGAAGGAACATACTCTTCTTCTTTGTCACTTATTTCTGAGTCAGATTGTGATGAACATTTTCCACCTCTAATACAGAAGAAGAATATGAAGCCTCAATATTATCATCAAGAGAATATATACTTTTTTCCTTTACAAGTCTAAGATTGTCAGACAAACACTTTCTTATTCTTTTTTCCTTTTTTTAAATTCAGAATCGTCTACTGAAGCAATTTTCCCCAATCTTGGACCCCTCTGAACAAACAGAAAAGCCTGTTCGAGTATGGGTACTTTCTTATCCATTCGACATCTACAATTTTTTAAATCAGCACACTTGCATGCAGCAATGTCGAAAAGCTTTTCGCAGACGCCTTGAAATCGTCTACTTTTCTTTTTAATGCTGAACTTTCTTCAATAAATCTTGACCAATTCTTAGCATCTACATATTTCTTGTGATAATTTTTTATCATTTAAACACTCTAGTATGTGACACAGTTGCGATAGACGCTTTTCTATAAAATGTCTCTACTTTCTTAGCCACATTATCGGCAATTACTGAAAAATGAGGTTCTTTATTCCCTCCGGAATCTGTGCCTAGTTTGAACTTTTCCTGTTGACAGAATAAGATGACAACTTCAATTGAAGGTGAATGACTTTCTACTAAATCTTTTGGATCCCCGAAAAGTGGACATTCGATAGCCCTAATTAACAATAAAAACATCAAAATTACCGATTTGGAATCGATTTTAAAATTTCACATTTTGTCATTATTATTGGCTAAAAATGGCATTTTTAAGATTACAATTCAAACTTCCCGCCATAATATGCCCCCGCCAGATGTGACTATTGGCGTTAAAAATAGCTTAGTTCTCCCAGTAGAAAATAGTAACCTCAAACTTTCCGCGATGTTGAGATAGAATGCGGAGTATAATCGTTGTGCAGCCATTATAGAAGGGTTTCGCGCTGGGTGGTCAACAACAGAAAGAATTCGGTTCTTTGGTTACCCGAGATTAACAGTTTATGATGTTGTGCCAAGATATACCGGTTCCGAGGAGTCCAAAGAAGGTTCTGGTATGCCATCAAAAAACATACCCTCAAGAAAACACACCTCGAGGATCCCGGCAGTCGTTGTAAGGGCTCAAGCGGTGATTTCAGTGGATCCACGGAGATCTTTGCGAAAATTGGCATCGATTTTACATGCGGGTGAACCACATAATGCGTCGAATTTCTCTTTGTTTCAAAGCGTTCTGGCCTCCTAACATCCTAAATTTGAATCGACTGGACTATTACGTTTGGAGCGTGGTCGAAATGGCCACTAAAAAATCTCGACATCCCAATGTGACATCATCAAGGGCCTCTGTTGAGTCAGCATTCGCAGAAATGGACAGGTCTGCGTTCCAGCGTGCGTGCTCACGCTTCAGACCACAAATTGAGGCCATAGTTTGAGCTGGTGGCGGATACATTGAATAAAGTTTGTTAATGGGCGGGGATAAGACAAATGCTGTGTATGAAGGTTTCTTGTGACTTTTCTTTTGCATTTAAAGCAATGCGGGTTGAAACAAATTGTTTAATTTGTCCGATCCAGCTTGAGACGATGTTTCACCTCTTATCACTTATGAACCGCTGCACGAAAAGTCGTGAAAGTTTGTACAGTAATAGATCATATCCCTGGGCAGGTTATAGGCATGTTTTATTAGCGAACTCATTGTCGATTTTGCCCCCGCCCCCGCAACTCCCACGCGCGCGGAGCCGCGGGTTTAGGCTAGTATATGTGTGTGTTCTGAAATTTTCAATAACGTGGATTATTTTTTAACCAAATTATTGATCATTTCCAAGCAAAAGAATGAATTTCCACCTAAAATGATCTACTTTTAACCAAACGAGTCAATTTTCAACCAAGAATATTATTTTTCTATCCAAAAAGACGAATTTTCAACATAAATTATGAACCATCAATGAAAAAAATGAATTTTCAAAATATACTTAAACTTTTAGCCAAAAGAGCGAAATAATTTAGTTTTTTTTTTAAATTGTGGAATTTTCAAGCCAAAAAGGCGAATTTTCTACGAAACAGTCGAATTTTCAACCAGTAATAAATATTATTAATAATAAATAATAAGAATTTTTTTGTTTACAGTTACGGAATAGAAGACTGAAATTCAGGAGGTTCTTCGGGCAAAGAAGCAAAGGTACAGGAAGTTCAACAGGCAGCCAGGTCGAACTTCTGAGGTCGAGGTGAATGCACCTGAACACGAAAAGGAAGAAGACATCGTAGACGATGCCAGAGCAGATGCAGGCGACGACAACGAAGATGATGATTCATAAAACTGCCAGATTATTGAAGTCATTTTTTAAAATGGTATGACTTACAATCTAATGTAACCACGTGGACCATGTTTGTGTCCACAATAATAATTATTGTTTGCTGAAACTTTGCGAAGCGAAAAGAAAGATGAAAACGGATGTAAATAACCTATTTCTGGAGTAAATATTAAAAGTTAATTTCTGTTTTACCGGCGTTATAATTTTACAAATTATTTAAACCAGAAAAAGGCTATTAATTTCCGTTTTCACATCCATAAGTCTGTGATATTAAATGTTATAGTTATCTGAATGCGTTCGTTTTAATGTTAGTAGCGTTCAATGCATGTTGTACTTGCGATATTAACTTGTTTGTGCCCACAATAATAAATATTGTTCGCTGAAACTTTGGGAATTTTGTACTTTTCCTATACACTTCGCGCTCCCTTATACGACATTCCCCTATACGTCCGCTCCATTATACGACCAGTTGCCGCTCCCCTATACGACGGAAAGGTCGTTCTCCACCATCCCCACTCTTCCGCTCAAAGCTCGTGCGGGAAGCAAATAGTCTCGCGCGTGAATATGATGTAGTCAGCTGTCAGTGACACATGATTCAACGCGCATGCGCACGACTACGTGAGATTGTTGGTATTGCAAGTGGAAGGGTTCCCCTTGCGCCGTCGTATAAGGGAAAGTTCTCGGTCCCGAGCTCGTCGTATAAGGGAGCGCGGAGTGTAATATACTAGTTCTCATAATAAAAGATACTTTCATAATAAATTACTTGCTCTTTATCAAAAAAATTAAATCTAAATATTATTTATAAACCCTCTTAATATCATAAATGTGTGCACGCGCCATATCCGCACTGATAAGCACCACGTGCGACCCTCACGTCGTGCGACGCACGTATCCCGCATATGAGGATGCAGCTGCGTCATTCCCTGCGCACACGCGGTGCGACGAAGGTAAAAAATATTTTTCAGTGAGTGAAGCCCAGGAATTTTAAAATGCAGTCAGTTAAGAAAATGGATTCTATGAGAGCTCATGACGGCAATCTGGGAGACATGCATTTATGCATATACATTTCACTGTATTGAATAAAGCAAAATCATAAAAAAAATTGTGATCTGGCACTGTTATACGTACTCCGATTTTTCCTTGGAAAATATGCAACTGCCTTTTATGATACGTCCTGCTTGCTAAATTTGAAGAATCTTTTTTTTCATTAGCCGAAATGATTTCATCTGGATACAATGTAAAAGCCATTTCAGATTTTCTTGTGTCTTATAAGCTGTTCGTTGAAAAAGAATTAAAAATCTAGCCAGCTTTTCCTATATTTGCCGTAGATTGGAGTTGGACTTCCATTTATGCTTTGATGAAAGAGTGGAATAGTACTAATATCAGTAATTACATTCAGATCACTTTCGAATGTCTTGTGGAAGGTAAAGATTTTAAAGAGAAGAAACTTGTTGCCGTTCCCAAATGTAACGCACATTTCGACAATCGGTTTTCCAAGGGCTTGGACACGTATTTCTCAGTGTACTTAAAAAGAAGTGTAGTTCACGAACCGTTTTTAATGGAGTGTATGCCAGTTACGCAACATTGCAGAACGATAACATATTTAGATGAAACATTCGATTCATTTAAGATGATATTAAGGCTCATGTAGGGCGTAATCTAACCTACAAAACTCACCTCAAAAAATTGATTTCGAATGCTGGCGCACCGAAAGGATGTCAGGGGGCAATTTTTTTCCACCCAGGAAGCACATATCCCTATTTGAGGGGGAAAGTCCCTCCGAAACGTCAACAATCGCGATAAATATTAAAAAATTAACAAAATAACACAGTTTTCAAACGCCGAAAAAAAGTAAACAGAAACACTACAATCAGCGCCGCGTGGTATCTCGATCGATCACTAAATCTATTTAAAAGGACTTCTGGCGCCATATTCAAAATAGAAAAAGCATTGAAACATATGTAGGAGTAATAATTCTTATTAAGTTATAATATATTATTCAAAAAACATAACAAATAAATATTATCTTAAAAAAATATAAGAAAAAAAAGAAGGAAAAATATATTCAACGCAATATACTGACTGATAAAATAGATAAATAAAACTTTCCACATTTTCTTCTAATTCTGAGTTGATCTTAGAACATTCCCTTCACACCACCCACACAGAAGAAATAATTTACATATAGCTAAAGAAGATTTGGTAAAGATTTTCCAAATTTGTAATTAGCAAAAATAAGCATTTTCCACAAAATGCAATGTTATTGTGTTTATGATTTTTTCACAGGAACCTTAGGCTATATAATGTACACCTAACACCCCATCAAACCCACCCACGCAATAGAACTCAACTCTAGAAAGCTGGAAAGACCCGGTGAATAGTTTCCGATCTTAGTCTATGGGAATATAATCATTTCTCTAAAAAATGAAAGTTATAGCGGATTTGATTTTTTAAAAAGGTCCTTGGGTTCTGGATTATCATTATAACATCCCCAAAAGTCCATACACCCACAAGAAATAAATTACGTATAGCTGTCAAGATTTGGTAAAGATTTTCCAAACTTGTAATTAGCAAAAAAAAGTTATTTCCACAAAATGCAAAGTTATTGTGTTAATGATTTTTTCAGAGAAACCTTCGGCTATATAATGTACCCCTAACACTCCATCAAACCCACCCACGTATTAGAAATCAATTCTAGTAACGGATCGTCCATATATTACGTAAGACGTTTTTCTTTTGTTTAAATAAAGACGAAAAAATAACATTTTTAGAAAAAGTCGAAGTCGTTGTTTCTATGAATTTTTTATGTGATCCTCAGTCAATAGATTGTTATCAGAACACCCATACAAACCTACTCTCGCATTAGAAATCAATTCTAGAAAACTGGAAAGACTGTCAATATTTTTCTATCACATTTTTTGAAAAAAATACCATTATTCGAATAAATGGAAGTCATTACCAATCATTTCTGACAAGATGTAAAGACTCTTTGAATATTTTTCGTTCTTCTGCTTCAAGAAAATTATCATTTTTCGAAAGTATCGAACTCGGGGCCCAGAGGATTTTTTGTTAGACTTCAGGATATGGATTCTCATCACAACACCTTTCCAAATACACCCAGGTAGTACCAATCATTTCTGATAAGATTTCAAGATTCTGTGAATATTCTTCGAACTTCTCCTTTAGGAAAATTATCATTTTTCGAAAGTATTGAATTCCGTGCCCGGAGGATTTTTTTTTGCATACTTCAGGCTATGGATTCTCATCAC
>CAKNYM010046876.1:0-14970 GCA_932195095.1 Andricus curvator | reverse complement strand
ACTATTTTCTTGAAAATTCATCTTTTTTGGTTGAAAATTGATCTGCTTGGTTGAAGGTTGAAATATATTTTTGTGAAGATTTATCATTTTAATTGAAAATGCATGTCTTTGGTTGAGAATTAGTTTTTTTTTGTGAAAAATAATTTTTTAAATTGAAAATTTTACTTTTCCAATTGAAGGTTTATCATTTGAGTTTAGAACAAAAAATTGGAATTTAAAACAAAAATTATTATATTTTGAACAAAATTTGCAGTTTTTGAACAGTTTCAGGGCATATTAACGTTTTTCCTAGGAAGTTAGTTTAAAAAAAAAATAAAAATCATTATATTTTGAAGGTTCATATTTTTCCACAATTTTAGGTTAGGTTATAGCGTTTTACTCCCAAAATTGGTAATTTAAAAAAAAATCATTATAATTTGAACAAGGTTTATAATCTTTTAACAAATTTGGATTATGTTAGTGTTTGTCGTCGGAAATTGGTATTTTTAATTAAAAAATCATATTTCGAATTAGATTCACAAATTTTAACAATTTTAGGTTATGTTAGCGTTTTACGCCAAAATTGGTATTTTAACACAAAAATCATTATAATTTGAACAAGATTTAGAATGTTAAAAATTTTAAATTGTTTTACTTTTTTCCGATATTGGTATTTTTAATAAAAAACGAAAAACATTTCAAAGAAGAATTACAATAATTTTTAAGACGTTTAGGTTATGTTAGTGTTTTACACACAAAAAATCTTATTTTAAAACTAAAAACAATGTTATAATTTGAACAAAATTTAGAAACTTTTAATATTTTTGGATTACTTTAGTGTTTTTCGTGAGAAATTGGTATTTTAATTTTCAGGTTATATAAGTTAGCGTTTTACAACAAAAATGGTATTTTAAAACCAAAATCATTATAATACGAACAAGATTTAGAATGTTAACAATTTTAGAATGGTTTAATTTGTTCCGAAATTGGTATTTTTAATGAAAAACATTTCAAAGAAGAATCATAATAACTTTTGAAAAGTTTAGGTTATGTTAGCGTTTTACACCAAAAAATCGTATTTTAAAACTAAAAACAATGTTATAACTTGAACAAAATTTAGATTTAGAATGTTAAAAATTTTAAATTGTTTTACTTTTTTCCGATATTGGTATTTTTAATAAAAAACGAAAAACATTTCAAAGAAGAATTACAATAATTTTTGAGAAGTGTAGGTTATGTTAGCGTTTTACACAAAAAATCGTACTTTAAAACTAAAAACAATGTTATAATATGAACAAAATTTAGAATCTTTTAATATTTTTGGATTATTTTAGTGTTTTTCGTGAGAAATTGGTATTTTGAATTTTAGGTTATATATGTTAGCGTTTTACAACAAAAATGGCATTTTAAAACAAAAATCATTATAATACGAACAAGATTTAGAATGTTAACAATTCTAGAATGGTTTAATTTGTTCCGAAATCAGTATTTTTAATCAAAAAAACATTTCAAGCAAGAATCATAATAACTTTTGAGAAGTTTAGGTTATGTTAGCGTTTTACACCAAAAAATCGTATTTTAAAACAAAAATCATTATTTAATTTGAACAAAATTTAGAAACTTTTAATATTTTTGGATTACATTAGTGTTATTCGTGAGAAGTTGGTATTTTGAATTTTAGGTTATATATATTATAGCGTTTTACAACAAAAATGGTATCTTAAAACAAAAATCATTATAATACGAACAAGATTTAGAATGTTAACAATTTTAGAATGGTTTAATTTGTTCCGAAATTGGTATTTTCAATAAAAAACATTTGAAAAAAGAATCATAATAACTTTTGAAAATTATGTTAGCGTTTTACACCAAAAAATCGTATTTTAAAACTAAAACCAATGTTATAATTTGAACAAAATTTACAATATTTTAAAAACTTTGGATTATGTTAGGGTTTTTTTGTCAGAAAGTGGTGTTTTTATTATTTTTTAAAATTAGATTTAAAAGAAGATTCATAACTTCAACCATTTTAGGTTATGTTCTCGTTTTACACCAAAATTTGATATTTCAAAATAAAATCGTATAAATCGTATAAAATTCCTTGTTCCAGACCAGAAATCTTTTAAAGTGTTTTGAAATCTCTTGAAATCCTTAAAAATCGTTTAAATTATTATTTTTTTTAAAACCTTTTAAATTGACCCACAGAAAACCGGAAAATAACCGGGAATTTAAAATAATTTATCGGGTAGATAAAAAAAGTCTTAAATTATTTTTTAAGGATGTGAAAAATTCACAAAAAAATGTTTCCGCCCGGGATCGAACCGGGGACCTTCCGCGTGTTAGGCGGATGTGATAACCACTACACCACGGAAACGATTGGTAAAGGTTGTCACGTTGTAGAACTGGAAATTTTGTTCAGGGAATAGACTTTATTTCACATTATTAGAAGGTTAAAAGGAAAAAAATATATATATATTTATACTTTTTATTATATATTTTATTATTTATTATATATATACTTTTTCGAGAGCCTGCTTAATTTGTTTTTAAATTGCAAATATTGCAATGTAAACTTGAATAACAATGATTCTTTTTAAGTTTTTTTTTTTTTGTTAATTCGTTCTCTTTTAGGGTTTCGTAGCCCCGGGCTATTTTTTTTAATAAATTTTTTTCGCAATAATTTTTTTTCAAACATTTTTTTTTTCAACAAATTTTTTTCAAAATTTTTTTTTAAATTTCTTTGCATTCAATTTTTTTCAAAGATTTGTTTTTTATTTACACACAATGTTTTTGCATAATTTTTTTTCAGAACAATTTTTTTTAATCAAATTTTTTTTCAAGCAAATTTTTTATAAAATTAAAAAATATTTTGTTTGAAAATTCTTTTTGCTTGAAAATTCAAATAACTAGCAGTAATTGTACAGAAATTTAATAAGAATTTAATTTAAGTTCTAAATTAAAAATTATACAAGTTTAATATTCTGGTATTTGAATATTAATATAATATTCTTATTAATATTTTTTTGGCTTGTATTTATATTTCTTTTTTTTTGCAGTTGCTTCCTCTTGAAGATTATCTTTTCAGTTATAAATTTTATTATTTGTTTGAAAATTTTTTTTACAATAATTTTTGTTCAAACAATTTTTTTCAAACATTTTTTTTCAACAAATTTTTTTTCAAAATTTTGTGTCAACATTTTTTTTTCAATTTATTTGCATTCAATTTTTTTCAAAAATTTGTTTTTTATTTACACACAATCTTTGTGCATAATTTTTTTTTCAAAACAAATTTTTTTTCAAGCAAATTTTTTGTAAAATTAAAAAATATTTTGTTTTAAGATTCTTTTTGCTTGAAAATTCAAATAACTAGCAGTAATTGTACAGAAATTTAATAAGAATTTAATTTAAGTTCTAGATTAAAAATTATACAAGTTTAATATTCTGGTATTTGAATATTAATGTAATATTCTTATTAGTATTTTTTTGGCTTGTATTTATATTTCTTTTTTTTTTTGCAGTTGATTCCTCTTGAAGATTATCTTTCAATTATACATTTTATTATTTGTTTGAAAATTCAACAATTTTGTTAAAAAATAATCCTTGTTGGTTCAAAATTCAACTTTTTTCGTATAAAATTTACTTTTTGTTTAAAATTCCTATCTTAGTGTTGAAAATTCAACTGAAATCTTCTTTGCATGAAAATTCAACTTTTTTTGGAAAATTTGTTCTTCTAATCTAAAAATTCATTTATTTTAGTAGAATTTGCATCTTTCTTCGATAAAAATGCAATTGTTTTTTTTTCGAATTTCGCCTTTTTGGGTTGAAAATTCAACTATTTTCGTAGAAAATTTACTTTTTGTGTAAAATTCATATCATAGTGTTGAAAATTCAACTAAAATCTTCTGTGCATGAAAATTCAACTATTTTTTTGAAATTTTTCTTTTGAATCTAAAAATTAATTTATTTTAGTAGAATTTGCATCTTTCTTGGAGAAAAATGCAACTGTTTGGATGAAACTTCAACAATTTTGTTAAAAAGTCATCCTTTTTTTTACAATTTAACTTTTTTGTTAAAAATTCGTCTTTTTGGGCTAAAAATTCAACTGTTTTCGTAGAAAATTTACTTTTTGTTTAAAATTCATATCTTAATCTTGAAAATTCAACTGAAATCTTTTTGGATAAAAATTCAACTATTTTTTAAAAAATTTGTCTTTTTAGTTTCAAAATTCATCTATTTTATTATAAATTTAATCTTTCTTGGATAAAAATGCAACTGTTTGATTGAAAATTCAACAAATTTGTTAAAAAGTTATTTTTTTTTTTTTGGCTTTTTGTTTTTTTGAAAATTCATCTTCCTGGGTTAAAAATTTAACTATTTTCGTAGAAAATTTACTTCTTGTTTAAAAATGATATTTTGGTATTGAAAAATCCATAAAATATTTTTTGGATGAAAATTTCATATTTCTTGAATAAAAATGCGACTGTTTGGTTGAAAATTAATCTTCTTTTATTGAGGATTCAACTTTTTTTTTTAATTTTCGATGAACCACATTGTTAAGAAATCAACCGCGTAGATAAAAGTTGAACTACTTTGTTGAATTTTTTTTTGAATGAAGGTTTATCTCATTGGTTGAAAATTTAACTATTTTGTTAGAAATTAATTTTTTTCCGAAAATTTATATTTTCTGGTTTAAAATTCCATCTTTGTACAGAAAATTCGTCTTTTGGCTTGAATGTTCAACAATTTAGATGCAATTTTTTTATGACTGAAAAACCTTTATCTGTTGAAATGTCTTTTTGGTTTAAAATTTTTTTTTTTTATGAAACTTGACATTTTTTGTTGAAATATTAACTATTACACTTTTTTTATTGAGAATTCATCTTTTTAGGTGGAAAATTCAATTATTTTGTTGAAAATTTAAGTATTTTGTTGCAAATCCAAGTATTTTGTTAAAAAGTCATCTTTATAGTATTTTTTTTACAAAAAATAAATAAATTTGAAAATTGTAATTTTTTATCTGAAATATTGTTTTATTCCCGTTATAAAAGGTCCTATGTTAAAAATATTACAAAACCAAAATTCTGGTATTTTAATATTAGTGGTCAGGGGAAATAAATTTAACTCTTCTTGAAAAATATTTTTCAAAATCTCCTTTGGTTGAATTCATCTGTTTTTTTTTTTAATTTTTTGGTTGATATATCAACTACTAAATTTTTCTTTCAGAATTTATTTTTTTTTTTAATGAAAATTTAATTACTTGGTTGAAAAACTCATTTGTTAAAAAAAAAATTTTTGTCCTTGAAGATTCATAATTTTAATTGAACAATTGATCTCTTTTGTCGAAAAATGAGCTATTTGAAGAAAATTCGGGTTTTCTTTGGCTGAAGATTATTTTTTTTTTTTTAACTGAAAATGTAACTATTTTAGTTGATTATTTTATCAATTTAGTTAAAAATGTATCTCTTTCATTGAACATTGATTTTTTTAACTCAAAATTTAACTATTCAATTTTTGGTTGAAAAATTATCTTTTTTACTTAAAAATTCATATTTTTTGGTAGAAATTAATCTTTTTCGTTGAAAATTGACCTTTTTGGTTGAAAATTCAATTATTCCAGATAAATATTCATCATTTTACTTAAAAATTCATCACTTTGTTGGAAAATGTGACTACTTTTTTTTTAATTAATTTTTTTATTGAAAAAAAGTAATGTTTTTTTAAAATGAAAATTTTACTATTCCAATTGATTATTTCATAATTTTAGTTAAAAATGTATCTCTTTCGTTGAATATTGATTTTTTAACTAAAAATATATCTATTCAATTTTTTGTTAAAAAATGTTTTTTAATCGAAAATTCGTCTTTTTTGGTAGAAATTAATCTTCTTGGTTGAAATTCCATCTTTTTGATTGAAAATTCAATTATTCCAGTTGAAAATTAATCATTTTGGTTGAAAAATTAATCTTTTTATTTTAAATTTCAACTATTCTATTTAAAGATTCATAATTTTAGTTGAAAATTTATCTTTTTGGTTCAAAATTTAACTATTTCAGTTGAAGATTATTTTTACTTGAAAATTCATCAGTTTGGTTGAAAGTTTTTAAATGTAAATTTAACTGTTCCATTTTGAGTTCAAAATTGTACTTTTTTGGTACAATTAGCAAGATTACAATGTATACAATGATTTATAAAAAAAAATGCGAGTAAGTTTAAGACATTTAAAAAGTTTGAAAAGATTCACAATTAATTTAAAAGTTGAAAATATTTCAAAAGTTTAAAAAAATGTACATTTTTCAATATTTGGAAAACAAATTTTGAAGCTTCTTAAGGATTTTGAAAGGATTGATGATAATAAAAACATTGTCTTAGAATTCTTGGGAAAATTTGAACTGATTTTTTATTTTGAAAAATTAATTTTAAGAGAATATTTAAAATCATTTTAAAAGATGACAAAAGATTTATAAAATCGTTATGACAGATTCTCAAAGATTGTAAGGCAATTTTTGTAATTTTTCAGAATTCTAAGAAAATTGTTGGAAAAATTCGAATAATTTTAAAAGATATTCAGAAGGTCTCAAAGTTTTTGAAATAGTTAAAAAAAAATAATTTAAAATGTAGAAATATTTCAAAAAATTTAAAACAAAATATAAATTGTTGAAGACTTTCAACAAAAATTTCGAAGCTTTTTAAGAAGTTTAAAAGGCTTCAAGAAAATAAAAAAACTGTCTTAAAATTTCTGAGAAAATTTAAACTGATTTTTTATTTTCAAAATAAATTTTAAGAGAAAATCGACAAATATTTCAAAAGAATGGAAAAGATTTTCAAGCAAAATCTTTACATTAGCAAAATTGCAAAATTTTATACAAAATTTGAAAAAAAAATTTTTAAAGATTTCACAATAATAAAAAATATTTTTTTAATTTTTGAGAATTTTAAGAAAAATTTTGGAAGAATTCGAAGAATTTTAAAAGATATTTAAAAGGTTTAAAAAATTTTTAAATGGTTAAAAAAATGATTTCAAGTTTGAAACAATTTACAAAAATTTTAAACAAAATGTAATTTTTTTGAAGATTTCGAAAAAAAGATCGAAGCTTTTTAAGAAGTTCGAGAGATTTCAAGAATATAAAAAAATTTTATTGAGATTCCTGGGAAAATATTTAATTTTTTTTGTCTTGAAAAATTAATTTTTAAAGAAAATTCAAAAAAGTTTCAAAATATTTCGAAATATTATTATAATTTCAAAATATTTCTACAAATTTCGAAAATATCTGAAAGATTTCAGGGCAATTTTTTTTATTTTGAAAGATTTTTTAAAATTGTAGGAATAGTTCGAGTCAGATTAAGAGATATTTATCTTCCCAATTTCTAAAAGTCCTAAATATCTTTCAAACTGACTCAAATTTTTCCAAATCCTGAAAAATAAAAAATTATACTTCTTCACATCTCTGAAAGCTTCAAAAAAAAATTTGAATTTTCTCAAGAATCTTAGAAAAATTATATATTTATTTAACTTCAAAAACAAATGAACAAATTAACTTAAAAAGAAAATGTTTGTTCGAGATTTTTATTTTGTATTTTAAATTATTTATCCCCAAAAAATAATAATTTGGTTGAATTTTTTTTCTTTCATGACTGAAAAATCTTTTTTAAGATAAAATTTGAACTATTTAGTTGCAAATTTGTCTTTTTGGATTGAAAATTAATTTGTTCTTGTTGAGGATTCAACTACTTTGTTAAAAATTCATTTTTTTTACTAAACCTTCATCATTTTAGTCAAAAAATAATTAAAAATTCATATTTTCGTGTTAAAAAATTGAACTATTTTGTAGAAAATTTGTTACTCTTTTAAAAAAATTAATCTTTTTTTGATTTAAAATGCCACTGGTAAAAATTAATTTTTTTTGTTGGGGATTCAGCTACTTTGTTAATAATTTGTCTTTTTTGGCATGAATTCAACTATTTTTAATTTAAAATAAAAATATTTTTTGGTTGAAATATCATTTATGTTATCTAAATGATATAATCAATAATTTAAGAAGAATAATAATAATAAAATAATTTTAAAAAATGCCTTCGACATATTGGGCTGTAACCATCTTATGCCTAAGACATTAATTTTTTTAAATAATCATTTTTTGACAACATTTACACAGTTACGGTTAAAATCATTAATTTTCAACCCAGAAAAAGAGAATCTGCAACAAAATAGTTAAATTTTCAACCAAACTGATGAATCTTCGATAAAAAAAATAAATTTTCAAGAAAAAGTGTAATAGTTGATATTTCCGTAATTTTTTCTCAATTTTCAATAAAAACTGTTAAATTCAGCAAAAATTACAAATTTCCAAGAGACATTTATTCAAATAATTCAATCAATAAAGAACAAAAAATCACATCAAAAATTTTGAGTTTCTAAGTCGTGAAGATGAATTTTTGAAAAAAAAAATTGAATTTACAACCCAAAAATATGCATTTTCTACCAAAATAATTTAATTTCGACTAAAAAATACGAGTTTTCAACAAAATTAGTGAATTTTCAACTAAAAAAGATCAATTTTCAACAAAAAATAGAATAGTTTAATTTAAAGTTAGAGAAATAAGTTTTTAACCAGATAAAATAAATTTCCAACGAAATAGTAAAATTTTCAGCCAAACAGATGAATTTGAAACTAAAAAAATTAAATGTCCATAAAAAAAAATTTCGACGGAAAATTGAATAGTTAAATTTTTAGTTAGAAAAATTAATTTCCAATAAAAAAAAACTAATTTTCAACAAAAAAATGAAATTTCAAAAAAAAAAAATTAATTTTCTACCAAAAAAGAATAATTTTTTACAAAATACGTGAATTTTAAACCAAATATTTTAATTTTTAATGGAATGTGCAACCTAATAATTGAATTTTAAACCAAAAAGATTATATTGCTACAAAAAAAAACCTTCTACAAAATATATGAATTTTCAAATAAAAAAGATAAATTTTCAACAAAAAATAGAATAGTTTATTTTTAAGTTGGAGAAATAAGTTTTTTAACGAAATAAAATCATTTTTCAACGAAATAGTTCAATTTTCAACCAAACAGATTATTTTTGAACCAAAAAGACTCAAAGTCTATAAAAAAAATGTCAAAAAATGGAATAGTTAAATTTTTAGGTAACAAAAATTAATTTTCAAACAAAAAATAATAATTTTCTGCCAAAAAAAAATAATTTTCAACAAAATACATGAATTTTGAACCAAATATTCTAATTTTTAATGGAATTTTCAACCAAAAAGTTAATTTTCTGCCAAAAAAGACTTTTCAACGAAATAGATGAATTTTCATCTGAAAAAGATCAATTTTCAACAAATAATAGAATAGTTTAATTTTCATTTAGATTAATAAAGTTTTAAGCAAATAAAATAAATTTTCATCGAGATAGTTAAAATTTACAACCCAAAAATATGCATTTTCTACCAAAATAATTGAATTTCTACTAAAAAATACGAGTTTTTAACGAAATTAGTGAATTTTTAACTAAAAAAGATGAATTTTCTAGCTACATTTTTAATAAAAAATCCATTGTCAACAAAAAAAGACGAATTTTCAACCAAATTTGTTGAATTTTTAACCAAAGAAATAAACTTTTAACTAAAATGATGCATTTTCATTAAATTAGATGAATTTTCAACCAAAAAAGCTAAATTTTTAACAAAAAATAGAACAGTTTAATTTTAAGTTAGAGAAATAAGTTTTTAACCAGATGAAATAAATTTACAACAAAATAGTTAAATTTTCAACCAAACAGATGAATTTGAAACTAAAAAAATTAAATGTCCATAAAAAAAAAATTTCGACGGAAAATTGAATAGTTAAATTTTTAGTTAGAAAAATTAATTTCCAATAAAAAAAACTAATTTTCAACAAAAAAATGGAATTTAAAAAAAAAATTAATTTTCTGCCAAAAAAGAATAATTGTTTACAAAATACGTGAATTTTAAACCAAATATTTTAATTTTTAATGGAATGTGCAACCTAATAATTGAATTTTCAACCAAAAAGATTATATTGCTACAAAAAAAAATCTTCTACAAAATATATGAATTTTCAAATAAAAATGATAAATTTTCTACAAAAAATAGAATAGTTTAATTTTAAGTTGGAGAAATAAGTTTTTTAACCAAATAAAATAATTTTTCAACGAAATAGTTCAATTTTCAACCAAACAGATTATTTTTGAACCAAAAAGACTCAAAGTCTATAAAAAAAATGTCAAAAAATGGAATAGTTAAATTTTTAGGTAACAAAAATTAATTTTCAAAAAAAATAATAATAATAATTTTCTGCCAAAAAAAAAAGTTTTAACAAAATAAATGAATTTTGAACCAAATATTTTATTCTTTAATGGAATTTTCAACCAAAAAGGTTATTTTTCTACCAAAAAGACAATTTTTCAAATAAAAAACATCAATTTTCAACAAATAGAATATTTTAATTGTAGGAATAAATAAAAAAACAAATAAATTTTCTATCAAAAAGATTGAATGTCTATAAAAAAATCGACAGAAAATGTATTTAAATTTTTATTAAAAAAAAAATTATTTTCAATAAAAACAATAATTTTCTACCAAAGAGGAATTATGTTCAATAAAAAAATTCATTTTCTACTAAACAAGAATAATTTTTAACAAAATACATGAATTTTGAACCAAATATTTTAATTTTTAATGGAATTTTGAACCTCATAGTTGAAGTTTCAACCAAAAAGACAAAGCTTCAACAAAATACAGAAATTTTCAAACAAACATGATATAGATAATTTTTCAGTTATTTTAATTTTCATTAAAAAAGAATTAATTTTGAACGAAACAGATTAATTTTCTACCAAAGAAAGATTAATCTTTAATAAAATACAAGAATTTTCACCAAATAGTTGAATCTTCAACTTCAGAAGATAAATTCAAACAAAAATGGAATAGTTAAATTTTCAGTTAAAAAAAATAATTAAAAAAATGTTAACAAAATCGTTAAATAAGAAAGTAGTTCCACTTATTAGATTTTGTCCTAAAGAAAGATTAGTGCGCGCAGCGCACTAATTAAATTAATCAAAAAAATGTAAAATTGGCGAAAAAAAAAATGTAAAAAATTTAGCCATACACAAGTCTGGCACCTCTATGAGGAAGAAAAAAATGTTTCCGCCCGGGATCGAACCGGGGACCTTCCGCGTGTTAGGCGGATGTGATAACCACTACACCACGGAAACGCTTGGAAAGTGTTCTCTAATGGCAGAACTGGAGCAGGATTATAATTTTTTGACGATTTTGTCTTTTTGTTCTGATTTCTTCTATGCCTAACAGGTTACGCCATTACATTTATTTTCATTATTTTATTTTCTTGTTACTGGACGAGAAATTAGAATGCCTTGTGTGGTGCAGTCCTAAAAGAAAAAGTGGACATTACAATTTTCAAATCTTTTTAAATATTTTCTTAAAAATTTGTTAAAAAAAAATAATTTAAAAATTTTCCAGGAATCTAATAATAATTTTATCATCTTTGGAACTCGAATTTTTCCTACAATTATTTGAAAATGCTGCAAAAGTAAAAAAATAACCTAAAAATCATCCAGATTCTTTTTTGAAAATTTTTGAAATCTTATTAAATATTCTATTATATTAATTTTTCCAACAAAAAAATATTGTTAGTTTTTCTAGGAATATTGATAGAAATTTTTGATTTATTTAAAACCTTTCGAAATGCTTAAAAAGCTTATAAATTTTGTGTTGGACATCTTCAAAAAATAAAAAAATTTAATTTGTTGAAAAACGACACAAGGTACGAAAAAAAAAATAAAACACAAAAGTTGTTCACCCAAAAAGGATCCAAAAATTTGTTATTAACAATTTTTAGATAGGACGAGTAGATTTTCTTTTAATCGTAAAAAATAAGATTAAAAATAAAAAAACTAAATTTTTGAAAAAACGACACAAGAGACGAAAAAAATGAAAAAACAAAAGTTGTTCAACCAAAAAATATCTACAAATTTGTTATAAACTCTTGTTATAAAAATAAAAAATTAACTTTGAAATTTAAGAATTTGAAATTAAATTTTAAATTGTACATTAAAATTAACTTTTTGGAAAAATGACACAAGCTACAATAAGATTTTATTTAACAAAATTTTTCGCCCAAATTAAAAGCATGTAAAATTCTGTAATTTTCTGTAATACCTTGTAGATTTTTACAACAAAGTAAAAACAAATATTAATAAAAAGTTATACAAATTTTTTAATTGTAGAAACTTGTACTTTATTGTTAATTTTTTACTTTTTTACAAGGAAATACAATAAAAAAATTAGCTATTTGTATTAAACCAAATTTTTTTGTTAAATTTTGTACATTTTTTACAAAAAAATACATGTTTTAACAAAAAATTACAGTTGTAGAAACGTTGTGATTTCTTGTAAAAATGATTTTCCCCAGGGAATTCTATTATCTGGTTGAAAATTTAATTATTTACTTTTTTTTCAATTCTACTTTTTTGTTTATTTATTATTCGTTCATAAATAAAAAGACAAAAGCAAAGTAAAAGATTTCAGAATAAACCGCAATTTTCTAGCAATTATTTAAGAGAAGATAGTTATAAACAATAATAGATTGTTTAAACAATTTGTTTGGTCACTTGCATTAATTATTAACTCGCTCTAAGTGGAAAGTGGACAAAAAGTTAAATATTTTATAAAAACCCGCATCTTTCTAGCGTTATTGAAGATAATATTATTTTTAAAAAATTAAAAATTGTTTAAACAATTATGATTGTTGAGTTGAATTAATTATTGCCTCGCTCGAAAAGAAAAATTGACAAAAAGTTGAAAATTTAAGGAAAACACCGCAACTATTTAGCATTATTAAAGAAAAAGATAGTTATAAACAATAATGATTTGTTTAAACAATTACGTCTGTTAAATGGCATCAATTTTCACCTCGTTTTCAATGAATAGTGTATAAAAAACTGAAAATTTCAGAAAAAACAGCAACTTTCTAGCATTATTCTATGAGGATATTATTATAAATAATAATAAATTGTTTAAACAATTATGTTGGTAAAATTTAATTGATTGATGTCTCGCTTCAACTGAAAAGTTGATAATTTTGAATAATTCGGAAAAACTGCGAATTTCTAACTCTAACTAAGAAAAAATTGCAAAAACAATAAAAAATTGTTGAAACAATTTAATTAAACATCTAATTAACAGTACAGAGTAGTATTTTAAGTACTTGAAACAATTTTTATAAAAAAAGGACAGAAAAAAAATTATTAGCGCCAGAAAATCGTAAAACCCAATTTTTCACTTATGGGGTTTTTTTGGGACCCCATAAAACAGACTTATGGGAGTGATATTTGAAAAGTAATATTTTTTATATTTTATAGCTAATTTTAACTTGACTGCAAATTTGTTAAATTTTTAGTTAAAAAAATTAGTTTTCAAATTTTTAACAAACTAGATGAATCTTCAACTAAAAAATATCAACTTACAAAAAAAAATAGAATAGTTTAATTTTCAGTTGGAGAAATAAGTTCCTAAGCAAATAAAATAAATTTTCAACAAAATAATTGAATTTTCTACCAAACAAATGAATTTTCTATCAAAAAGAAATGTATATAAAAAAAATCGACAAAAAAATTTACATAAATTTTTAGTTAAAAATTTAATTTTCAATAAAAACACTAATTTTCAATGAAATAAAAATTAATTTTCAATAAGAAAAACTAATTTTTACAACAAAAAAAAAACATTTCTAACAAAGTACATAAATTTTCAACCAAATATTTTAATTTTTAATGCAATTATGACAAATTTCACTTCACAGGATTCTCACCCAGGATTTTTCTTCTAGTATAACTATTTGATTAAATTTTCAAAATTTTCACTAATCGTGAACAGCGATTGAAAAACCTTTTTTGGTTCAAATTTCAACCAATTAGTTTTTTTGGTCGATGATTCATCATTTCAGTTGAAATTTGTTTTTCAAAATTTAACTATTTTGTTCACATTTTTTTATCGTATTTTTTATTTTTTTAACTGACAATTTAACTATGTTTGGTTACAAAATTTTGTATTTTGTTGAAACTTCATCTTTTGTGGTAGAATATTAAACATCTTGGTGAATAATTCACCTTTTTGGTTGAAACTTCAAATATAAGCTTCAAAATTCCATTAAAAATTAAAATATTTGGTTCAAAATTCATGTATTTTGTTAAAAATTATTCTTGTTTAGTACATAATTATTCTTCTTGGTTGAAATTTCATTTATTTGGTAAAAATGATTTTTTTTTCATTAAAAATTAATTTTCTTACCTAAAAATTTAACTGTTCCGTTTTTTGTCGAAATTTTTTTTATATACATTTATTCTTTTTGGTTTGATATTTAACTATTTAGTTCAAAATTTATTCTATTTTGTTAAAAACTTATTTTTTTAAATTAAAATAAACTATTCTATTTTTGATTGAAAAATTATTCTTTTTAGTTGAAAATTCATATATTTTGTTGAAATTTTTTTTTTATGGTAGAAGATTCATCTTCTGGGTTGAAAATTCAACTATTTGGTTAAAAATCAATTTTTTTGATTGAAGATGCATCATTTTAGTTAAAATTTCATTTCTTTGGTTAAAAATTCAACAAATGTTAAAAATTCGTTTTCTTTTTGCTGAAAATAAATTTTTTTACTGAAAGTGTAGTTATTTAATTTTTTTTCTAGAAAATTGATCTTTTTTATTTGAAAATTCAATTCTTTTGTTGAAAACTCGTCTTTTTTAGTTGAAAATTCAATTGTTTTTGTAGAAAAATTATATTTTTTGGTTGAAAATTCAACTTTTTTGTAGATAATTCGTCTTTTTCGCTTTAAAATTAAAGAATTTGGTTGAAAATTCATGTATTTTATTCAAAATTCGTCTTTTTTGATAGAAAATTAATCTTCTTGGTCAAAAATTCATCTTTTTGGTTGAAAATTTAA
>CAKNYM010046875.1:22288-43783 GCA_932195095.1 Andricus curvator | reverse complement strand
AGATAGATAGATAGATAGATAGATAGATAGATAGATAGATAGATAGATAGATAGATAGATAGATAGATATATTTCGATAGAAAGATAGATGGATTTCGATACATTGATAGATATATAGATAGATTCACATAGATTGATAGACAGATTTTGATAGATAGATAGATTCCGATAAATAGATAGATAGATTCCGATAAATAGATAGATAGATTTCGATAGATAGATTTCAAAAGATTGATAGATAAATATCATAATGGGCGCGTGTCAAAATTTAAAAAACGAGTATATAATATGTATTATATATTTTATAAAAGAAATAAATAAATACGCTCCTAAGCCAAGCAAGCTATCGCCTGCACCATTGGATCATCTGAAAGTTAATATCGCTATGGACATATGATTTGCTTTTAATTTTTCAAACCAGTTTTTCTCGAAATTCGCTAAAAAGCGCCTCGAGCACATATATTATATTATATATTATAATAATGTATACTAATACTATAATAATTATAACTAAAAACTTGTACCAAATTTCTAAATCTCGCGTGCGCATTCCATATAGGAATTACAAATGCACACAATTTTTCTACATTTCTTTTCGCAAAAGCTGGCTTGTTCCTGTATTTTTAGATCTATCATTATTTTTGCACGGAAAATGTGCTAAAATAAATGAGAAAAATAGTAATCAGCTCAGATTTCCTGCAGCATTTGATAATAGTGCAGTTACAAGAGTGGCCGACAGATGGATCTCTGAGGAAATTCTCTATCATATTATTGATGCAGCTCCATACAGAATTGATTTCCAAAGGATTTCACTTTGACGCCGTTTACCACAATAAATAATCAAATGATTATACTTCCCTCCGCCTTCCCTCCAATTTCGTCGGAAGTGTCAGTGTTGTGAGTGAAAATATATTGTTTGCAAGTGTGATCAAGTTTCGTCTGCTTCGAATGAACTCTGACGTCATAGTTTCGATCTCTCTTCTCCTGGACTATGTCTTCCCAAGATTTCACTTTCACGCCATTTACCGCAAGAAATGATAAAATTCTTATTATAATAAGGAAGAATAAAGTCTCAGGATTTTGGCTCTTCCATCCGATTTTGTCGAAAGTGTCCGTGTTGTGCAGAATATATAGTTTTGTCAAGTGTGGGTTCTCCCATCGACCATCTCTTTTTAAATTTTCGTCTGCTCCCTCCGAATTTGAGAGATACTTTCAGACGAAACTTTTTCTCATCAACAATTTACAAAATCGTATCGACTGCGAGACCACTACAGTACACGTAAGTATAATTTAATTTCATCTCAATAAAAATAAAAATTAAATATACATATTTTCTAGTGCCGGAATAATTGGGGGTTTGGACTTAGAAAATTTTCAGAGCTAGTGGGCCATTTTCAAAGCTGTTTATCCAACACCCTTGACGTCTCAACCTATTCCTACCGGCTTCTGGCAATTTAGATCGTCGTGGTTTTACCATCTGGTTTGATTCCCTGCATCAGCATCGTACGCAAGACCAACTAAGTCCCTACCTCCCGCCACGCCAATGTTACTCCCAGATTGTTCCCCACTTAGAGATTCCGAAGTATGCTCTATGGCTCCTTTGGTAATTTCCATCTTGTCAGGAGAAGATGCTTCTTCCAAAATGTTCGATGACGGCTCCCCCTGGGTGTTTTGTTTTTCATTTTGGAAAAAACACTTTTTTTTCTCACGGGTCGCTATCCAAGGAGGTGATTTTATTATTTTTCTGAATGTCGTGTGCGAATTGCAATTTGCTTTTGCTATCGAAAATTGTACGAAGATTGTCCAAATCCTTAGCAGGTATCGCTGTAAATATGTCATCTACGTACCGAAAAAAGAAAGGGACATGACATGGGAATTCTGATAGACATTCCTGTGCCAAATCGCCAAAAACTTAATCTGACAGTAATGCCTCTGCAAATTTTCGTTGTTTGTCGGTGTCTATTTCAACAATTGCGTCGTGAAACTCTTTACTTGCTTTCAGGAAATTCGTCTCGTTATCGCGAAAGATTTGTTGCGGATACCCTCTCCCCGCTGCACTTAAGGTTCTTGCTAACTCGAGGTGTATTGCGCGCGTTGTCATGCAGGTAGAAAAAACACCCCATCGTTTTTCTCGCCGCTGTCCGATTATCACGATCATTGTCCCGAAATAGTCGATTCCACATTGCGAAAACGGCCATTGTCCGAAAGCCGAGCGACATGCGGGCAAGTCTGCCATAAGCGGACTTTCTGGCTTGCCGCGTTGAATTCGACAGGTAATACATCGCTTCGCGAGCCATCTCAGACTTGTGCATAACCCAAATATATAATATTGTTGCCGTGTTTCGTTAACCACCGTCTCATTGTTTACGTGATAATATCGCTCATGGTACGACTCGATAAGAAATTGTATTGCATAATGATTCGCATCTAGAATAATAGGATTGTTTTCAAACTCTTTCAACTCATTCTTTGACTTGCAGAGTCTTTTATCATATACACGCGTGACGCGTCCCCTTGCACGCAGTATTCCCTCTTCGTCAATAAATGGTCGTAAGCATATTAATTTTCTGCCTCTCAGTAAATCCTTTCCTTTTCTGAGAGACTCGGGCTTATTTAAAAAATAAGCCGCCTGAACTGACCGATACCAAAACTTTTCCGCTTTTTGAATTTTTTGCATTGACGTTTCGCTTTTCTCAGAAATTTCTTTTTCTACTTTACCCAGCCTTTCTCGCGCTTTTGACCGCAAATACAAAAATAATTTATGAAACTTTTGGCTATTTTTATGATTTGATTCCAACCCGATTTTCCAATGTCTGCAGATTCTTCCCACATTCTCGGTTTGTTGAGAAATAACGCGCCTATAAATTCTTTTCGCGTTTCTAAATTGTCAGCTTCCCGTTTATTGTCTTTATTAAATTTCCTTGGCTTCGGCCACATATGCTTTTGGTATTGTAGAAATTCGGGGCCTAGGAGCCACCGATCTGTCGTCTTCATTGGCTTATTTAAATGCCGCGTACCGTCGTCCGCAGGATTGAGCTCAGAAGGAACCCAACGCCACTCTGTCGCGCGCGTGTTCGCGTTTATTTCCCCCAGTCGATAAGCCACGTAAATTTGTTCCGTTCGCGGCCCTGATTTAATCCAATGCAAAATTGTCGATGAGTCGGACCAAAAAATCCTTTGGTCAATTTTAATCTCGAGCTCTTCTCCAATAGTAGCAGCCAAATGCGAACCAAGAAGTGCAGCTTGCAGTTCCAATCTTGGTATAGTCGTAGGTTTTACTGACGCGACTCTGGTCTTTGCCATGACGAGTGCTACGTGTACTGATCCGTCGCAAGCAGTGGTCCTGAGATACGCGACTGACGCGAAAGCGTATTTGCTTGCGTCGCTGAGAATGTGCAGTTGTGTTCTCGCGGAATCAACACCCACTGGGATAAAGGAACGCGGGATCGTACATTCAGTTACTTTTTGTAAGTTTTTTTAGCCAAGATTACCATTTGACAAATTCCTCATCACGAATTTTCATGTCCCAGGTCACACCGCTAATCCAAATGTCTTGGATTATTAATTTCGCGTTGAGTAGAAAAGGAGACAAAATTTCCAGCGGATCATACACGGACATTGTCATGTTCAATACTTCACGCTTCGTAGGTTTTGTCTTTCCCGTAACTATATCATTGTTAATCTTACTCAAACCGACGTATAAACGCAAAGTATCCGCTTCACGATCCAAAAACAAACCCAGAACACGCTCTTCTTGATTGCATAAATTTGCCTTTTCTCTAACCCCTAAATTGCCCTCTTCTTTGACCTCAGCAACTATCTGCGCATTATTTGACGCCCACCCGTGAATTTCAAAATTAGCCTCGCGATTTATTGACTTTACGTCACGAACTAATTGTCGCATTTGTTCTATATCGGATCCGCTCGCAAGAAAATCATCTATGTAGTAGTTTTTTACGATGCTTCGTGCCGCTTTTGGTTTAAGGCTCATGTAGGGGGTAATCTAACCTACAAAACTCACCTCAAAAAATTGATTTCGAATGCTGGTGCACCGAAAGGATGTCAGGGGGCAAATTTTTTCCCCACAGGAAGCACATATTCCTATTTGAGGGGGAAAGTCCCTCCGAAACGTCAACACTCGCGATATATATTAAAAAATTAACAAAATAACACTGTTTTCAAACGCCGAAAAAAACTAAACAGAAACAATACAATCAGCGCCGCGTGGTATCTCGATCGATCACTAAATCTATTTAAAAGGACTTCTGGCGCCATATTCAAAATAGAAAAAGCATTGAAACATATGTAGGAGTAATAATTCTTAATAAGTTATAATATATTATTCAAAAAACATAACAAATGATTATTATTTTTAAAAAATATAAGAAAAAAAAAGAAGGAAAAATATATTCAACGCAAAATACTGACTGATAAAATAGATAAATAAAACTTTCCACATTTTCTTCTAGTTCTGAGTTGATCTTATAACATTCCCTTCACACCACCCACACAGAAGAAATAATTTACATATAGCTAAAGAAGATTTGGTAAAGAATTTGCAAATTTGTAATTAGCAAAAATAAGCATTTTCCACAAAATGCAATGTTATTGTGTTTATGATTTTTTCAGAGGAACCTTAGGCTATATAATGTACACCTAACACCCCATCAAACCCACCCACACAATAGAACTCAACTCTAGAAAGCTGGAAAGACCCGGTGAATAGTTTCCGATCTTAGTCTATGGGAATATAATCATTTCTCTAAAAAATCAAAGTTATAGCGACTTTTATTTTTTAAAAAGGTCCTTGGGTTCTGGATTATCATTATAACATCCCCAAAAGTCCATCCACCCACAAGACATAAATTACATATAGCTGTCAAGATTTGGTAAAGGTTTTCCAAACTTGTAATTAGCAAAAAAAAGTTATTTCCACAAAATACAAAGGTATTGTGTTAATGATTTTTTCAGAGAAACCTTAGGCTATGTAATGTACCCCTAACACTCCATCAAACCCACCCACGTATTAGAAATCAATTCTAGTAAGCTGGAAAGACTTGGTAAATATATTGCTGTATTATTCTTTGACGAAAAAATAACATTTTTAGAAAAAGTCGAAGTCGTTGTTTCTATGATTTTTTGATGTGATCCTCAGTCAATAGATTGTTATCAGAACACCCATACAAACCCACTCTCGCATTAGAAATAAATTCTAGAAAACTGGAAAGACTGTCAATATTTTTTTATGGTGGCCATTGAGCACCATGAAAACGATTGGAAATTTGTCGTTTTTCACATTATTCTTGAGACCCAGTTTTCCAGCCAAGTTTTTTATTATTTATTCCAAAGACATTCTGACTCTTATGGCTTCTTTCTAAACCTGAATTCGAGTTGGGATCCAAAGGCTCAAGTGGATAATAATTTGGAATGAATAATAAAAAATTTGGCTCGAAAACTGATTCTCAAGAATAATGTGAAAAAAGACCAGTTTCAAATCGTTTTCATAGTGCTCAGCGGCCACTATCAAGTCTGATCGACTTGAGCCTTCGGATTCCAACTCGAATTCAGGTTTAGAAAGAAGCCATAAGAGTCAGAATGTCTTTGGAATAAAGAATAAAGAACTTGACTCGAGTTCTGATTCTCAAGAATAATGTGAACAAAAAACCAGTTTCAAATCGTTTTCATAGTGCTCAACGGCCAGTATGAAGTCTGATCGACTTCAGACTTTGGATTCCAACTCGAATTCAGGTTTAGAAAGAATCCATAAGAGTCAGAATGTCTTTGGAATAAAGAATAAAGAACTTGGCTCGAAAACTGGTTCTCAAGAATAATGTGAAAAAGACCAGTTTCAAATCGTTTTCATAGTGCTCAGCGACCACTAACAAGTCTGATCGACTTGAACCTTTGGATTCCAACTCGAATTCAGGTTTAGAAAGAAGCCATAAGATTCAGAATGTCTTTGGAATAAATAATGAAAAACTTGGCTGGAAAACTGGTTCTCAAGAATAATGTGAAAAACGACAAATTTCCAATCGTTTTCATGGTGCTCAATGGCCACCATAAAAAAATATTGACAGTCTTTCCAGTTTTCTAGAATTTATTTCTATTGCGAGAGTGGGTTTGTATGGGTGTTCTGATAACAATCTATTGACTGAGGATCACATCAAAAAATCATAGAAACAACGACTTCGACTTTTTCTAAAAATGTTATTTATTCGTCAAAGAATAATACAGCAATATATTTACCAAGTCTTTCCAGCTTACTAGAATTGATTTCTAATACGTGGGTGGGTTTGATGGAGTGTTAGGGGTACATTACATAGCCTAAGGTTTCTCTGAAAAAATCATTAACACAATAACTTTGCATTTTGTGGAAATAACTTTTTTTTGCTAATTACAAGTTTGGAAAACCTTTACCAAATCTTGACAGCTATATGTAATTTATGTCTTGTGGGTGGATGGACTTTTGCGGATGCTATAATGATAATCCAGAACCCAAGGACCTTTTTAAAAAATCAAAGTCGCTATAACTTTGATTTTTTAGAGAAATGATTATATTCCCATAGACTAAGATCGGAAACTATTCACCGGGTCTTTCCAGCTTTCTAGAGTTGAGTTCTATTGTGTAGGTGGGTTTGATGGGGTGTTAGGTGTACATTATATAGCCTAAGGTTCTTCTGAAAAAATCATAAACACAATAACATTGCATTTTGTGGAAAATGCTTATTTTTGCTAATTACAAATTTGGAAAATCTTTACCAAATTAGAAGAAAATGTGGAAAGTTTTATTTATCTATTTTATCAGTCAGTATTTTGCGCTGAATATATTTTTCCTTCTTTTTTTAAATGTTTTTTTTTAAATAATATTTTTTTGTTATGTTTTTTAAATAATATATTATAACTCATCAAGAATTATTACTCCTACATATGTTTCAATGCTTTTTCTATTTTGAATATGGCGCCAGAAGTCCTTTTAAATAGATTTAGTGATCGACCGAGATACCACGCGGCGCTGATTGTACTGTTTCTGTTTACTTTTTTTCGGCGTTTGAAAACAGTGTTATTTTGTTAATTTTTTAATATTTATCGCGAGTGTTGACGTTTCGGAGGGACTTTCCCCCTCAAATAGGGATATGTACTTCCTGTGGGGGAAAAAATTGCCCCCTGACATCCTTTCGGTGCGCCAGCATTCGAAATCAATTTTTTGAGGTGAGTTTTGTAGGTTAGAATACCCCCTACATGAGCCCTAAGTTGTTAGAATTGTTTTTGCGTTGATATTTTTTACGAACAATGCACTACACGGGGACGATTTTGAACCAAATATTAGGCAAGTCATTTCCCACTCTTCTGGTTTTCGCTCTCGATCGGACCTTCGATATAAAAATCTCTGCGCTGCGCGATCTTTCTCGATTACCCTAACGCGCAAATACATATCTTTTATGTCGGCCGTGAATGCATACGGATACTGTCTAAAACGCGTTAAGATGACAAGAAGTGGCTCGAGCAAATCCGGGCCGGTATCAAGCAAATCATTCATGCTAATCCCCTCAGTTTTTCAGCTGCGTCAAAAACCAACCTGAACTTACGGGGCTTGTTGGGATTTGTAACACCAAAATGCGAAATGTATCGAATACGCGACGGATTCGGATTGTTATTCGCGTCTACTTTCACGGCGTAACCATTTTCAATAAACCTATCCATCTCTTTGTAATATTTTTCAGCGAACTGCGGGTCGCGGTCTTGGCTTTTTTCTATTGATCTTAAACGTTTGAGTGCCGTTGTTCGTGTATCTAAAATCCGCCATGATTCGTCTTTCCCTAATAGTCCAGTTTCCCAAACATTCCCTATTTTTCGCGTTGTGTCGTGTAACATTTTTGTCGCTTTGTTGCCTTGTTCCTTTTTCGCTCGGGACTCTGAAACTCCTAAATTTTCCCAAACAAAATATTGTTGAAACATTTCGATTAGCTTGATAAACTTTTTATCTCCGTCGGCGTGTACGCAATCTAACGTGCAGATTGTCGCGTGTACGTTTAGAGTTCGAAAATTTCGTGGCTCGTTGTCGCAGTATCCGTGCGCCACCCACCTGAGTAACGTGCGCGAAACGACTGGTCCAGAGTCTTTGAGCGGCAAGGATCTGAAATATTCAATCAAACGCCAATTGTCTTGACCGATGAGGATAAGAGGCTTGGCAATCTTGTACGGCTTTATTTGTACCCGAAATTCACGTTACATTTTATCTGTTATTGATTTGTATAATGTTTGAGTAGGTAAATCCATATGAGGAATCGCTAACGCATGTTCAATTTTATGCTCGCGAAAATCGCCCTCTATCGCAAAACTTATTCTTTCGCACTGCGTATGTTTTTCTTCGCCCCATAAACCTTGAACTTGCATATCAGTTTGTTTTCCGTATAACCCGACAGCACGCGCCCAACGTTTGTTTATTATTGTAACCGTAGATCCTCCATCTAACATCGCGTATGTTTTTGCTACTCCATTTGGTCCCTTTATACGAATCAAAACTATTTTTAGTAAACCCGTTCTTGGTACTAGTCATGACGAATTACGCGGAGTTTGTTCGCAATCGTTTTGTTGGCGTTGATCGTCCGAACGCAATCCTAAATTGCGTCTCTCATCACAGCGATCCCTATTCCTTACCTTTTCACCACGTTGATTATGTAACAATGTATGGAGTTGTTTATAACACGCGTTACAAGTCCGTTTCGACTTGCAACGCAAGCGATAGTGCCCCTATCCAAGACAATTAAAATAGACTTTCAGACGTTTGACAATTTCCCATTTGTCATCAGTAGATTTTTCTTAAAATCCGAACAGTCACGAAGCCTATGCCCGTCCCTTCGGCAGTATGGGCATTCAAGTTTTATTCTGGCTTGCTCGCCCTCGCGCTCTGTTTTTGTAGCTTGGTTATTGGTCAAACAAACCACTGTCGCTCTTGACGACTTCGCGGGTCTCTTCGACGCATCATTTTCTCTAACAGCTCTAGTTTTAGCAGATGACGTTGCTGCCAGATTAACGATTCCCGCATTAACAGCATTTTCGGCCTTTTTTAACAAAAAACTCGACAGTTTTTCTAGTTTCATCTCGTTACTCGTAGCAGTTGCTAAATAATCCAAAAATGACATTTGTAAGTTAATTGGAAGTTTCCCCACTGCGATTTTCCATTGGGAAGATTCCGACAAATGCTCTGTTAGTGCTAGCGATCTAAAAGCCGTAAGCGCGTTATTTAACCCCGTGGCAAAGTGAACGATGTTTACCTCTCCCCGTCTTATTGAGGGCAAATTATCAATATCTTGCGAAATTCTATCAGCTATTGCCGCGGGATTTCCAAATTGCAATTTTAAAGAAGTCATAACCGATTTAACCGTCGACGCGGTGGCCAATAACGTTTTATTTTTGAGTTGAGCTTCGCCGCGTACAGCTTTTTGCAATCGAACTTTATTATCACTGTCTTTATACTCGAAATCTTTAGTAAAATCCTAAAAAAATTTTTCAAAAAGAACCCATTCGAGAGGATCGCCGGTAAATTCGGGCAATTCTTTTAAAAATGACGGAAGACTCCCTAAACGTGAACCGCCTTCACTAACAGCAACGTCTCTGACCGCACGCAAAGTTTCCAATATTGCTTGTCCAATAGAAATACTCGGATCTATGCTAGCATTAACATTTTCATTTGCGATTACATTTGCAATCGCTCGATTACTCGTTACAACATAGCGGCTATCGACCTGCTAGCCGGACTCACTCATAGATGTCATTTTGCTTTGAAGGTCTGCGCTGTCCTCTCCCTCCATGTTCTCTTCTCTCTCCGAGTTGATGTTGCGCCGATTTTGGCCATCGGCAGCTCTTCCCCTTCTCTATCGAGGTTGCTTGATGGTGATGGCGTTTTCCTTCACTGGTTGAATTAAATTCTCTGGCGATGGCTGTTGATTTTCAGACTGAATTTGGGCCGTGCTTCGAGCATCCCAGCGCGGGGAGGCAGGCGCTGTTGACGTCCTCGCAGAGGCCCTTCTTCCTCGCTTCCCCCCGAACTCTGTTGTCGGAGCGGGGGCCTGACGCTTTTTGGCACCATTGACGAGAAGAAACAAAACGATCCGAATCAGACGACAAAGTCACAAAGTCGAATCACAATCAAAGTGAAACAATCACCATAAAGTCTACCGCCCTAACCACACTTTCACTGATTCACAGTTCCTTACCCGGGGCACCACTTGTTAGGGTTAGGACTTGAGTGGAAACAAAAAATGTCCGACAAACTCGAATGCAATTCACTATTTTATTCAAAATTAACACGGTCTTAGTAAAGGTGAACACATATGACAAAATTGCACTCAAGATGCACAAAAGCTTATAAGTTGTCGCGGACAGCCGCTGAAAACAACGAAAATACGTCTTTACTGGTCTAGCGCTGGACTACAACCTCACTTCATCGAAGCTGAAAGCGTTCTGCTCGATCCATGCAGCGCTGCCGGGCAGGAGCATGCCAAACCGCCGAGCGTCCCGTCGTGAGCAAGAAATTTACCTGGAAGCTTGGAAATTTTCCCCGGAAATTTCCCGACTTCCCCGAAAATACCCGAAAACTGGGAAACCCTCCCGCCATTGGCAACGCTAAAAGTACGCTGAACGAGTCGAAATCTCAAATCATTGTTTTTTATCGTTCCCCAAATTATTTGTCTATATCGTTCCTTTTTCTTGGCACAAGGCCGTGGGCGTAGCATGTTTTGGTTGTTTTTGTTGTTTTGTTTTTCCCCTAATGGTAATTTAAGCCTGCTGTTCCGCTCGGTACTCATGTTTGGTTGTTTTCGGTGGTGCCTTTTAGATGTCTCCACCGTTCGACCCTCATTTTTCTCGCTTCAAATGAGATCGGAAACAATTGCTTCCGATCTGCTTTTTTTGAATGCGTACATCTTTTTTGGCGATGTATTAGTTCAGCTTTGGACAGCGGCTCTTCGCTCGCTCGTGCTTATTCAATATTTGAGGAGTCTCAAATCCTTTTTTATTTGTTTGACAAGATTTACCAAATAACAGTATGAAAAACTCTGAACTCAACCCGTGTCAGCGCGCATCAATCTAATCGCTTTGTGAATACATTGATTTTTTGTTTGTATTAACTCGTACGTTTGATTTTCTCCGATGATTTCGGTTTTACATAAATCTTATATCTAAATTCACGCATATTTGATTACATTTGTAGCTTACGTTCTAGAAAAATATTCTTATTTATCTTATTCTATGCATCCCTTACATAATTTTCATTCGCTATTTCTATTAAATTTAGCGCATACGTCACTTTCGACAATTTTGAAAAGTAGTTAGCGTATCGTAATGTCCCGTGTCTATCCTCAACACATCGAAAGACCCTGTTTTCTTTTGTATATCTTGTTATTGTATTGAAAAATTAAGTTTTGGAGGTGCAAGGATATGGCTTTGAGAAACTGCGTTTTTGGTATGTCAGTTATCAATTGAATCTGGTCCCACGTCTTGAAGAAAAGGTGATCCGCGCTATTATTGGTACTGCCAGATTTAGGTTCGGGCAATTTAGAGCAGGAATGTCTTTCAGAATTGCCACGTGAAGTCCTTTTTTTCAGGTACGTTGAGTAACAGCGATACCTGCAAATAATTTGGACAATGTTCTGGAAATTTTTTATAGCATATTTAGAATTCACAAACGAAGTTAAGGGAAATAATGACACAGTAGAAACCGATCTATTTGGGCAGGTATCTGAATTTTCCCTTTCATCAACTGAATAGATACAAAAAAGGTGTAGTCAACAACTCAGTAGACAAGCAATAAATTTAGCTGACAAATTATTCCATGAAAAAAAAATTTAAAGAAAGTTAGAGAAGTTTTAACCGCAAATAGTTACCCGAAAAATTTTTTGGATATCACAATAAAAAAACAGATTAAAGATTCTTCACAGTAGAATGGACGGATTGACCCAGCGATCACAGCACACTCACCCTCCACCACCGGAAAATGAGCCACAATGCATAGTTGAACAAACGGAAAACATGCGAGACAGTAGCCAACCCCCTACAAAGTTTCTGTCCCTACATTATGTGGAAAGGTTGTCACGAACAATTATGGGAATGCATAAGCCATATTTATCGGGCTTTTTCACTAAAAACAAAGACAAGTTGAGCAAATACATACTTTCACATGTAGTTCATTGCATTTCTTGCGGGGGATGTAATAATTGCTACATAGGATAAACTAAAATATACCTAAAGACTAGAATTTATGAGCACAAAACGGATCACCTCAAACCACCAGCGAAATAAAACGCTTTAACAAGATATTCGTGGTACCACGACCATGTGTACAATTTCGAAAATACAATAATTCTAGATAGAATCGAAAAATACAAAAAAATCTATTCTTGGAAATGGCACCTATAGTCACAACAGAAAGTGTTGATGGGCGGGCGAACGTATGAAATCTGTCCGAATTGTATCTTCCGATACTGCATAAAATCAAATAATCCAATATGCAAATTAAAAAAAATGAAGAATCAGAATTTTTTAAATGAAACCAAAAAGTAGACCTTCACTATAATACAGAACAACATTTAGTAAGTGATTTATAAATAATGGAAATATCTGTTCAATATCAAAACAAAGCAAAACAAAAAAAATAAATAAAAATTAACAATATTGTAATAAAAATAACTAATAACCCGTTTACAAATATTTCAAATGCAAGAAAAAAACGTTATTCTCCACTTAGTTTCTTAGTTTCTTATTTTCATTTGTATACTTTTTACAGTTCTAATGATCAAGCGCAATTTTTTATTTGTCCTCTTTTCCGTCTACCGGGTTTCAAAATTATAATATTGTATTTCAAGTATTTATGGTGTCTTATGCTCACAAGGGAGGGGTTATAATTAATAAAATAAATAAACTAAATATAAACATAATATTAATGATTATCATAAAATTAAATTAATTAAATATCAAAAACTAAAAAGTTAGGGACAAACATTACAAAAACAGATTGCGATTTTTTATTTGTTTGCCTTTCCGTATCTCAGGTTTTGAAATTTATAACCTTGTAATATTCAGTTTTAATTTGACGTTAGACTCAACCGGGGGCAGGGAACAAAGAAGATAAAAACACTACAAAGTTTAGAAAAAATTCAGAAACAGATTGCCGTTTTTTAATTCTACGCCTTTCAGTCTCTCAGGTTTCCAAATTTATAATTTTGTAATCGCCCTTTATTTTTTCTTATGCTCAAAAGAGCGGAGGGCAGAGAATATAAAACAGTAGAAAGTTAGGAACAAATTCAAAAACAGATTGCCATTTTTTATTTTTCCACTTTTCCGTATCATACGTTCTGATTTATGAGTTTGTATTTTCGCTCCTTTACTGGTTCTTATGCTCATTGCAGTATGAACAATAAATGAAAATCATTATTCTAAATTAATAAGTGTGGTGAAAAAATCTTTTAGGTTGATTTAAAATACTAACTTGAGGTTAAAAATTGACGTTATTGGAGACTGATTATAGGTAAACACGCATTGAAAAAATGTTAAAACATTGTTTCCATGTCTTAGTTATATAAAAAATGAATGAATTTTAAAAAAGTCGACGCACAAAAAATAGTCTCAGAGTGAAACACGCACTGAAATGTGCGAAACTACTACTCAACCACTACGCCTTACTTTTGAGAATTAATTTTACCTGCACAGGGAGAATTCAAGTTCGGACCTGGCCACGGTACGGAGGCCTAAAAACTCCCGTGGATAGCGACAACCCGAAAGGCGCAAAAACGACGACCCTGATGGGTAAGAGTTCGTGGTTAGTAGGGCGGAAATATCAGCCAGGGTGTGGTGACCTACCCGGTAAGAAGAGAAGAATTCAAAAAATTCAGATTCCCATTAATACGTGCATTTTCCTTCATCGAAAGTTCCACCAACGAGTAGAAAAAAATCACATTCTCATGGCACGCTTCGCGCGCGGCTCGCTTCGCTCGCAAGTTTGAGCGCGCCTAGGGCGCGCGACTGATGGATCTCGCGCTTCGCGCTCGATCATATATTTATCTCGCGCTTCGCGCTCGATTATGTATTCACCTCGCGCTACGCGCTCGGGCGTATTTGCATCGCGCTTTACGCTCGGCTCCTCTAGATTTTTGAACTTCGTGTTCGACTTCGATGAAAAGAAAAAGTTTGTTTGCAAATATTATAAAATTATCAAAACCTCTACATATTAAGTGATTGTTAAATTTGTTTTTATTTTAGACTGAAAAGGAACTTTATTTACTCAAGGTTCTATCGACCTTAAGGAACACATTCTCATCCAGACACTCGCGCTTCATGCTCGATATTTGATTTGAAAATCATTTGAACCGTATGATAGAAACAAAAAAGTTTGAGCGCACTTACGGCGTGCGATTTGGTAAATACACTGAGCGCGCACTTTGTGCTTCGTGTTATATGTTCTTCATATACAAATTACTAAATTGGTATTTGATTTCAAATGAAAAGTAATGATATAATTCAGGCAACAAATTTTATTAGTTAACATTTTATTTTAGCTTGTGCCGTTTATCAAAAAAGTTAATTTTTTCATTTTGAATATATTCTTACCACAAAAATTGATTACGGGTTTGTAAGTCTTTTTTGAATGCACAATTTTTGTTCATTTATATGTTTTCGTACCTTGCATTGTTTTTTCAAAAATTTGATTTTTTTTACTGTCAATGTTATTTTCACGAATAAAACAAAAACCACGCATCCTATCGAAACATGAGTCACAATAAATTTGTACCTCTTCCTTGGATGAACAAATTTTGTTTCGGTCATTTTTTCGCAGCTGGTAATATTAGTCTGAAAATTTGATTTTTCTATTTTCAATGCTGTTTTTTACGAATAAAACAAAAACTGCGCGTTATATCAAAAAGTGAATCATAAGAAATTTGTAGATCTTTTTTAGGTGCACAATTTTGGTGAGATGATCTTTCTTGGTATCTTGCATAGTTTGACAGCAAAATGGCTTTTTTGATTTTTCATTAATTTTTTGTGCGATCAAAATTTGAATTTTTTATTTTTCAAAAAATTCAAAAAGTTGTTATGAAAATATTATAGGGTGTTCAAAAAGCAACGTTTTTCTCCTCTTGACTTTTTTTCATATCGTGCGTTTTTCGGCTTAAAATGTTCATTTTCGTTTGTTTTTTGGAATTTTAAAAATGCTATAACTCCAGTAATTTTTTTTTATCACGAAAAGTCATAAGAATATTTTGTTCGTCATTTTGCGTACTACTAATAACCGTACATAGAATTTTCAAATCTTCCAAAAAAGTGGTCCCAAAAATTTTCAAAATGTGCTCACTTTTTGGATTTTCATCCAAAATAGCTGGTTAACGAACTCTTTCTCTATTTTTCGGCCATAAAAAAGTGTGCCAAAGCTCAATCAAATCTGATCATTTTTTCGAAAGTTATCGTGGCTACAGACAGACAGACAGACTACAGACTACAGACAGACAGACACCTTGGTAAAAATCGTTTTTTCTAGCTCAGGGGGTCTCAAAACGTGGAGATTTGATGAAAACCGACTATGTCAAATTTTACATAAAACCAATACCTTCTCATTAGAATGAGAATGTAAAAAAGCAAAACCTATTCCTTTTAATCGACTTGGAAAAATTTAATGGAAGCGTATTGGAAGGAATTGAAAAGTGGAGAAATGTCAAAGAAAGAATAGAAAGGAATAGAATAATGTAACTTTTGAGGCGAAACTGTGAATTGAAATAAATGCATTTTTTCAAATAAATAAGTATTGCATTTGGGTAAATTATGTGAACATGTTTTTATTAATCTATCGAACAGAAACATATTTTGACTGATTTCATATGAAATCTGTCTTGGAACACGCACTACTGCTGTGCAAATTTGCATGGATTGCACAGCCACACAAAAAAAGTATACGGAGTCAGAAAAACGATCTATATAACATTGCAGTAATATTGGTCCAGCATAGTCGAAATCCAAATTTTTTTAATTTTCTGCTTACCATTTTTTTGGTTTGACTTTGAATTTTTGGTTTAGGTTAAATTTTTGCAACTTGACTGCTAAACATCTGAAATCATTTTTACGGTTTAGGAGAGGAGATGTTTAGTGGCCAACTTGCAAAAATTCAACCTAAACCATAAATTCAATGTCAAATACAGACAAAAGTTGTAAGCAGAAAACGGTATAGATAAAGGATGAAAAGTTAAGACAATATAAAATATTATTATTAAAATCACTCCACCGTTATGGTAGACAAAAAAATTGAAATTTCCAAACTTATATTCCACAAAAACGAATAGAAACTATGCAAGTGCAGATATTTTGTAGACAGATTAGAAGAAATTAAAATAATCGAAAATGAAGCATGTCAGAATGAAATTAAAAATAACCATGACAATAAAAATTGAAATTTCCAAACTTATGTTGCACACGGAGGAATAGAAACCATGTAAGGGCACACATTTTGTGGACGGATTAGAAAGAATTAAATTAATTGAAAATACAGCGTGTAAGTATGGAATTAAAAATAACCATGAGCGGTGTGTCTGCTGCTCGCACTAAGAGGAATTAAAAAAATGGAAAATATGTTCGCCTGCATGGAACACAACACAAGTGGCAATCCTTAAGGAAATAGAAAAGAATTGGTTTCGGTGATGAACCTATTCTTTCGTTGGGCACTTCTCCCGATGGAAAATTAGCACATTCAAAGAAATTAAATAATGCTCACTCTTTCGTTTATATCTGAAAATATTAATTTTTCTCTATTCTTCTCTTCTTACCGGGCATACGGTGTCTCTTGGATAGCGGGTGATCTCTCAGAGTGAAATTGCCTTATTTCCATAAGCGGGACTCTGTAGAGATTGACCAAAATATTTCCTTAGCTACTTGTGGGAACAAAATGAAAAAAAAAATCGAAAACAAAAGACTCAGGTGGAGTCTGCAACGACCCCTCTGAAAAAAGCATCTTCCCTTGTGAAGATGAAAATTGCCGAAGGAGCCTTCGAACATACTTCGTAATCTATAAGTGATGAACCAACTGAGAGTAACCCTGTCGATACTAATGCCGGGGGGTCAAACCAAACGGAAAAATTACGACAAGTTAAATTGTCAGGAGCTGCTAGGAAGAGGTTGAGACCCCAATTGTTAAATCAATCGAACGCAACAGCTAGCCACACAGGGACTCCAAAAAGGGCCCATTCTGGTAGCAGCACCCCGAATGAAATCAGGGAACAGAAAAAGATGCGGCTTAGAAGTCCAATAGACTCTTATATCCAGGCTTTTCAAAGTCTCCTGAAAGTGGCCATAGTCGCCGAGGAGATCCTAATGACCAAATTTGATGAAGACCAGGACAAGGCAATTGAAGCTGCATTAGAAAAGAAAATCGATGGGGTGCAACCCGGAGAAGCCATCCCAAGATGTGAAGATTGCCGCTTTAAAAATTATGCTTTTAGCGTCATCTGTTTGGATAGAGTGTTCCGAACTTGGCTCTTGTAGCTGTTGGCGGATTACAACCTTGGGTAGGAGCTAAGATCGAAGTGATCTACAGCAAAGACCTCCCAAACCCAGTAAAGTTGCTGGCATGGATTCCTAGTGTATCCGTGGAACGAACAGCAGTACTTAAAAGGATAGCAATCCAAACCCCAACCATGAAATCGGGAGGATGGAAGGTTATCGATGTCAAAGCAAATAGACAAGCTCCCAATTTGTAATAACTGCAGAGCCATGAGTGGTAGATAGTCTCAAAAAGATCGACTGGAGGCCTTACTATGGGTTGGAGAGGATCAATATGAAGATCTTCTCAAAAAACAAAGTTGCACCCGTAGACGGAGCTCCGGAATTGTCTTCGGAAAAGGTGGAAGAGACAACTGGAAGTTAGAATGGATACTGGGTTTCCCCCTTCCAGTCTGGATTTTATCCAGATAAACCTTCACCACGTTAAAGAAGCGTCTGTTATCTTGTGCAGACATTTGTCAGTGGAACAAGCAGCTTTCGCTTTAATACAAGAACATTGGGCTTACAAGGCTAACGTTAGAGGATTAAGCAAGAAGAGCGGATCAGTCATTTATGAGAATTCCGTAGAAACACCTTCATGTCAGAGGCGATATTATATTTATTGGATTACCAAGGTTCTTTTCTAGAGACTTGGTCGCAATAAAAGTTGAGCACCATTCAGGAAGCCGGTGCAAGCCTATGGTGATTTGCTCAGCGTACCTACCATTTGACTCCCAGGACACCAATCTGAGGAATGACGAAATCTAGTGGACTACTGCTGCGTTAAAGCATGGCCATTACAACATGGGCAAGTCTTCATTAGATTACCTCTTAACTACTGATTTAACTTTATTGAATCAGGGGAATACACCTACCCTCGTGAGATCTAGATGTCGCGAGGTAATCGATTTGACTTTATGTTCGATAAGTATAAGCGAAGTTTTCAAGGGATGGCATGTATCGTCGGATACGTTTCTATTGCATGGTATACATATATGTTTCTCCTTGAGAGCCAATAGACCTGAGGTTCAAAGGTATAGTGAACCCTAAAGCAACTGACTAGGTTACTTATAGGCAGTGCCGGATTAACCAGGAGGCCAAATTAGGCCCTGGCCTAGGGGCCCACAGGGTCTGGGGGCCCCTCAGACTTTTGTAGCTTTTTCTTAAAAAAAAAAGTCAATTAAATTTCAAAATTATACTACCGAAAATTAAGGGCTCAGTGTGCCCCTCAGACTTTTGTAACTTTTACTTTTACAAAAAAGCGTCAATTAAATTTCAAAATTATGCTATGGGGAATTAGGGGCCCAGCGGGCCCCTCAGACTTTTGTAACTTTCTCTTTATAAAAAAAAAAACGATAATTAAATTTCAAAATTATACTATCAGAAATAAAGGGCCCGGTGGGCCCCTCAGACTTTTGTAACTTTTTCTTTAACAAAAAAGCGTCAATTAAATTTCAAAATTATGCTATCGGGAATTAGGGGGCCAGTGGGCCCCTTAGACATTTGTAACTTTTAACTTGACAAAAAAGCGTTAATTAAACTTTAAAAGTATGCTATGGGAAATTAGGAGCTTAGCAGGCCCCATAGACTTTTGTAACTTTTTCATTAAAAAAAAAGCGTCAATTGAATTTCAAAATTATACTATTTTCGTTCACAAAAAGCGTAATTTAAATTTCAAAATTATGTGATTGGAAATTAGGTTAGAAAACGCATTTAAATGATATATTTATTTTAAATACTGTAAATTGAAATACATAATAAGCACATATATTGTAAGCTGTAGTTCTTTCTTTCATTCCTTCTTTTAATTTCTTAAATTTTTTTTAATTATAGGGGGGGGGGGGGGGGTCAGAAAAAGTTATGGACTACGGGCCTAGAATTTGTTAATCCAGCATTGCTTATAGGTATGAATAAAGCGTATAAGGACAATTTTCCTCTTCGTATTGAGAAAACAGACAAGGATGCACCCTAGTGCTATCTTAGACTGTAGGACCTGAAAAAGGACAATCGACGCTTTTGTAACCAGACTAAAAAGAATGGAACTGTACCGGGTAATCTTAACAAGATATAAGAATGAGATACAAAATTCTATGAGAAACTCATTGATGTGTGTGTGGGGGGGGGGGGGGGTATTGTTAGGGAATCGAGAATGTATCTGACACAGCTAGACTTTGTAAAACCTTGAGAGGTATTTCATCATGTCAACTGAAGGCATTAATATTGCCTTCGGGTGAAATGGCTGATACGACTAATTAAATCCTTGAGCACCTAATGTGGGTACACTCCCGGACTCGGAGTTGGATTACACGAATGAGGGGGCGACCCATGAGTCATACTCTCAGAAGGCCGCCAGTCTTATTGTCACTAATTCAAAAATTAGATGGTTAGTTGAACAATTCAAACCATTTAAAGCTGCGGGAGATGATAAAATATTTCCTTCATTAATTTAAGAAGGATTTCAGTCTTTGGTGTGTCCATCGTTTGGCACCTTTCGGACATGCTTAGCAACGGGATACACCTTGGTAGCATAAAGGAAGGTTAAGGCAATTTTCATTCCAAAGCCGAGTAAGGATACCTACTATGAGGCAAAATCCTTTAGACTGATCAGCTTAACCTCGTTTATGCTGAAAACACTAGAAAAGTTAGTGGACCTTTACTTGGAAGAGGAAATCCTAACGGAAAAACCTCTCCATAGGAATCAACTTGCTTCTCAAAATGCAGATCTACCGTTGACGTTCTCTATGCGTTTACTTCCCGAATTAATATTACAATACAGGAAGGTGGAGTAGCAATTGCAGCGTTATTAGACATAGAGGGGGCATTTGGTAACGCCCCAATTAAATCCATGTACGGTTTTGTTGGAACACACGGGGTTAGTGACGTGGTAAACAAGTGGATGAACTCCATGAGGCGAAGGAGAATGGTACATACTTTGCTACGTCGTAATGAAGTGAACACCAAAGTTTCAAGGAGATGTCCACAGGGAAGAGTTCTTCCATCCAAACATTGACCGCTTGTAATTGATGACCTGATTCGCGCTTTAAACGAATCGGGTTTTTACACTCAAGGCTATGAAGAAGACCGGGTCATCCTGGTAACAAGGAAGCATTAAGGCACCTTAGTAGAACCCATGACAACTCAGTCAACCCTCAACATAGTAGAGCAATGCTGCAGGAACCGTTCCTTGACCGTTAACCCGGACAAGACGGAACTCATGATTTTTACCAAAAGAAGGAAGCTTCCTGATCTGAGAAATCTTTAGTTTTACGTTAGGTAAGTAGAACGTTCAAAATGAGCACAGTATTTACTATATGTTCAAAAAATTTAGATACCTCGGTTTTCGTACAGATTTCAGTGAAAATCTCAGCAGAAAAGAATTCTAAAAATATTGGACAAAATGCATGTTGGCGGTGAAGGTTGATCCTGTACCGATACAGAGTTTTAAAATTTTCAGTTGATAAGCGATTATTTCCTGGCGAGTGAAAGGTGAAAAAGAACCATAATCTTATGATAATTTCAGAATACTCAACTTTGAATAGCTCCATGTCCATATACTCTTTGATTTTAAAATAGGTTTACCTAGGTAATACAATCGTCTTTCTTTCTCTTCCACCGCATCAGTTGAAACATGAATGTATCGTATAATTAGGAACAAGAGAAATGTATTCTAAGAAGGACAGTTTTTTAGTACACTGCACATTTTCTGCTGCGTTAGCTTTAGTCTCAGCCTATTATTGTGAATTACATACTTTTTATATTTTATAGTTAGTTTAAGTTTAGATGTAGAGGGTTAGGTTGCAAAGCAGCTCTAAGCTGTACCTCGGCCCTTCAAGTGCCCCTTCCATTATTATTTTCTGAATGCTTTGTGTATGTTATTGGCATCTTAATAAAGGCTATTTTTTATGTGAGAAGTTGTAGGCTCCGGAAGCTACGATCATGGTTCTTTAAAAGCAACCAATCCCGACGCAACTGGAACGT